>JARWCS010072288.1:0-15634 GCA_034783895.1 Geukensia demissa | reverse complement strand
TAGGTGATAGGATACAGTGATCTGTACAGGTAAGTTTAAATCAACTACCTAGACCACTCGGCCACCCAGGCCCCTTTGCCCAAGAGAAATTACCAAAGAAGAAGCTACAGAGGGGGTTGTTTTTGGATGAAATTCCACTAACAATAAAGTATAAAAATATTGACTGAATTATTGCAGTAAATATTTAATTTTCTTGTGTCCTTTAAACATATATCAAGAACTTTTTGAGACATCAATATTGCAAATCAGTTTCAGTAGAAGAAAAACACAAATATTACCCATTTTGGGGTCATTTTTGTACATGTATATGTTTTTGAACCTAGATGATTAGGGCTACATTGGTAGACCAAACTGATTTTTGTTGAAACATTTTTTTTATTCTTATACAACTATTATATGAAAACTTTTAATTGAGATTCCCAGAAGAACCATTCCAAAAATGCACCAAATACCTTTTTTTTCTTGTGTTGCATATGGTAGATATTCATCCTGTTTGATTTGGCTGCCTGTTTTGGTTAGTTTGGATTTGTGTACTTTATTTTACATTGTTTAGATCTTGGCTTTTCTATGTTTATGTTCTAATGCTACCGATGAGAGGTTACTCCTTGATATGCATATAATTATAAAGCATATCAAAATTCACTTTTTTATTCAACATTGTTTTTTCAAAAGATTCTGGATTATTTGTGAAGTTTAAGAGTTAAAATTTGCAGTTTTAGAATAAATATAGCAATACAAAAAAGTTCAGATTACTCCTAAAAAATCAACAAATCAAAATGACCATAGTTTATGATCATCTTCGTTTCACACATAAAAATCCTTTAAAATATGAACAAATTCTGCCTAATAGTTTCATAGAAGTTGCACCAACAAATTTTTGACAAACAAATGGCAATAGCAAAAAAAAATTCTAATAACCCCCCAAAAAAATCAACAAAAAGTTTAAAAAGCAGTTGTGCCCTGCCCACAAAGATTAGACAGATAGACAAACATTGACAATACTGCGTCCTTCCATTGAGATGTGACAGGGAACAATTAAAATATTCTTTTATTTACCATGTGCTGTTTTTGACCTCATCTTATAGGATTTATTTTGAAACCATGACAGAAGATTATACTTTTCCATGGTGTAAACTTTATTGCTCAGAATTAATCAATGGTTTAATTGCCCTTGCTGACTAAATTGTCTTGACTTTTTTTTACTATGAATATCGGATCACGCCTAAATATTCAACTCTGGACTTCATTACCTATTGATGGGACAAAAAACATTTTCAGGTGGGACATATCTGTGTCCACACTTTCATATTTAACTTATTATTTTAAAGGCTAATTTATGATGAATGACCAGCTATGGATAAAAATCTGACAGAGAATGATAAAAGTATTGGTGTTGATTCTGTTGATAGATTCCACAACTTTTTATAAATTAAAGACTGTTTGTAAGATATTGTAAATTTTAACAAAAATTGATGAATATATTTGTTTCAATAATTTAAAAATTCACAGAAGATTCATCACTTATGAAGGATAAACATATTAACTAACAAATATATTTTTTGTCTTGAGAGGTATGACATGAAACAGTTTTCACATGGAGACATCCTGTCATTTATTAGTAGTACATTAGCTGCCTATCTTCCATATCATTTAACATATTCATTCAGTAGAGAAAACCGGGTTGCTGTGTCCATTTTCAATGACTATTTGTGTATTTCTTCCTTTATTTTCTTCTAATTCTGTGGGATTTGTTTCTACGTTATTTGTCCCAGATAGTGAACTGTCAGACACGTGTGTTACTGGGATGGAGTTCATTGATTGAAATTCTCTATTTTCTCGTTTTGCATTAGTAAGTGCTACATTCCTGGTCATGATAGTGAGCTCCTGTGTTGTCAGATTTTGATGCCATGATAATCCCTTTCCACAAAACATTTTCTTAAAAGCAACTTGAAACTGGCTGTTTCCAATAGCATAAAGAAATGGATTTATGGCAGAGTTGATATGGCTAAGTAATATGCCAGCTAATAAGAGATTAAGGTGATAATTACATTCATCCCCTTTACATAACAATGTTATACTATTGAGTATATGTATTGGAAGCCAACATAAGGCAAACACACCAATCACTACAGCTAAAGATTTGGCTGCTTTTACTTCTTTCGTGAACTTTAGTTTTTGTGTTTTCTGTTCTGTAGCAACATCTAAGGCAGCTATTTTATGGAGCTGTTGTCGTACGATGAAGTATATATACAAGTAGATTAAAAACATGATCACAAGTGGTGTCAACACAAAACCGAAAAAATTGAAATACACCATATATTTCAAATCAATTACACTGACGAAAGCACATCTGTTGTCAGCCATGGGACCAAGATTCCAACCGAATAATGGAACAAATCCCACAATCATACCTGCTATCCAGGCTATCACGCTGATAATGATGGCAACTTTAATTGTCAAATGTTCTTGATAAAAATAGGGACTTTTGATGGCAATGAATCTCTCCACGGCAATAGCACAGAGGTTAAATATAGAGATCTGAGTGAAGACAACTATAACAGAGTTAGTAAATACACACCACATATAATGTTTAGGCAGTCCAAGATAACTCATTGCTGCTAAAGGTGATACCAGTATTCCTACTAGTAAATCAGCCAAAGCAAGACTAGCAATAAATGTATTTGTAACAGTCCGTAGTTTGAAATTTTTATATATTGCTAAAAGGACCAAACTATTTCCCATGACCGATATTAATCCAATCACAACTTCTAATGAGATATAAACTTGTGATGTTGTATCCATTGTTCTTTGGCTAAGATGATTTAGGATTTCATGAAAACTGCATTACTTTATAATTGGTTACAGTATTTGAACATAGTTTCATTGAAAATCCCTTTGATATCACTAAATATTGATTGCTTCATGTAATTATAGCCTTTTGTCAACGATCAAAGGACGAAAACAAATATAATTCTATTCTTGTTGAATCATAAAAATCTCCACTGAAACAGAAAAAAAACCATAAATTAGTGTTAAATTTATGTGTTTAGAGTATTTTTGTAATTATTTATTTATGTATTTTTTTCTATATAAAAAATACTTGTGCAGATTTTAATTGTCCATGTTTTTTGTTTATTATACCTCAGAAAAAGACCTATTCAAAACTTGACATTTTTATACATAGGAGCATTATTGTTTGAAATATGTCTAATAAAAGCATGTACTGTTGAGGCACACTTCAGTCAAGTGTTTAACGCTAAAAAGTCATGATATTTTCTAGTTGTACCAAGTTTATGAATGAAGTAGGATTTGCTATTCAAGATGTTTTATGAAAAAGATCCCTAAGGATTTTTAATTTAAAAATTTAAAGTTATTGTAAAGAAATAAAAGACAAAAATATCAGAATGATCATAATTGAAATAAAAATGAAAAAAAATATTATTTTTATCAAAGTATAAATGAAATACTGATATTATATTTCCTTGTGTAAATTTAAATGGTCAAAACTGTTGTAAACAAATTCTTCTGTAAAGATTTTATTTATAAGTTTGTTATACACAACTCAAGTTTCATAAAACATCAGTTGAAATGTCCAACAAGTTCTTGAGTTTTCACCAAATACAGACACTTAAGATCTTCAGATTGTTTCTTTATTAGTTGATAGGATAATAGAGATAAATTTTGCAAACCAAAGCTCGTGTTCTTTGCGGAAATCAACTTGATTTCCGTAGGGTTGAAAAAAAATCTTAGTAAAAATAAGCCTCGTTTCACTTTCAAAAAACTTTCCAACTTTATTTTCAACATGTTCAGTATTTGAGGAAAAGTTCAAATTAAATCCTAATTTGAAAGTACATCACTAGTGCTGTGTGGAGGTCGTAAAAACTTCCCTGTGCTTGAGTTTTATGCTCTTATTTATTTACGGTTACTTGAATGTATGTTAGAATCTTTCCAACACTGAAATTTTTAAAATTCTATGATGGTTATCTTTATGTTTTGCTGATGGACATTCTGTACATTTGGTTCTTCAGTGTAACTAGAAATTCGTAAGGTTTGACTAATCTTCCTATTTTTGGCTCCTAGCATGTCTGATGAAGAACACTTTACATGCAGTTAAATTTGGCTTTTGAATGTTTTTAATAAATGTATTAAGATGTGGATCCTGTCTTTTCTGACAAATATTCCATATTCTATCTTTTAATGTATTAATTGATGCATGGACTTAAATAACTGATGTCCTTATTGATTTTTATTCCAGAAAATGTTCTCCTGAGTTTTGCATATTTTCTAGTGTTTTGACAGGACAAGTGGTTGGTGCATTTGTTATGGTATCTATTACATCTTCACACAGACCTCTGATAGGTTCAACAAATTCTAGTTACCATACTTCAGATTTCACCTAAGAGAGATGGTTATCAATTTGCATGTATTAACTCCAATTTAATATTGTAAATCTATGTGGCTGGTTTTTTTGTGGGCCTGTATTAAACCAAACAGCCACTTAAGTGTAGAACCTAACAACCACTAAAGCACTCTGGATTCTTTTTTTTTTCTTTTTTGTAGTCACATTATCATAAAGATGGATCCAAATTGACTATGAATATATGGCTTTACAATATAGAACATTTAGACCACAAAATCAGTCCTGAAATCTATTCAGATATTTAGTTAGCAAATTAATTTTGAACATTTTTTAACAATCAGAAAAAGTCCATAGTTTTTGTATTGTAACAAAACAAATAGCTTCAGAATTGTATTTTAAGCATTTTTTTTTTAAACAATTTGTCTTAATCATAACTAATAAGACTTAATGAAATGGGTAAAGAATTGACATAAAATATTAATAAACTGTACAGCATTAAGGAAAATAAAGTTTGTCAAAATTTTCTGTCCCTAAACTTTTGAAATATATGTTTCAAAAAATATTGTAAATAATTGTTTTGCATGATCATCTTGCATTCAACAAAGATGTGCTTAGTTAATTACTAGATAATAAAGAATGAGTTTCTCTCATAAAATAACTGTTTCTACTGGTCCTCCTCTTCTACATAATATGGATGGAAACTGGAGAACCTTCAGAATTTTAAATTACAAGTACAGAAATTTAAAATAGGTTTATGTGGGATATATATAAGTAAGTTTAGGTGTTTTATGCATAAAACTGCTAAAAAATAATTTAATTTTTCATGTCCCACAGATTACTAGAAGAGCTTTGAAAACATACTGCATTGAAACTTCATTCAATTAATAGAGCATATGACAGGAAGAATTTGGGTTTTAAATCTTTGTTTAATGTTACAGTATGAACATGACAAATGGAATTTAATTGAAATAATGTTTTGCAATGTGCATTATACAATTTTATTACAAAATGAAATGTTTAACCTGACATTTACTTTACTTACATGATTTTACTGGTCATTTTGAACAACATGGCCCCTGGTTATAAAGTAACGATGGTTTAACATTGACACATACCTTTCATCCTTTAAAACTTATAAAACCTTCTCCTTATATTTCACAATTATTTTGTAGTGTAATAGTATATTTTTCAATGTTTTTTGCTAGAATGCAACATTTTTTAGTTTTATCTGAAAAAGTATAGGAAGGAGGAATTTTTTTAGATAACAATACAGCTTAAGGTCAGCAGAAATCATTATTAATATTAACCAGGAAGGACCATTTATTTTTAGGTTAATATACATTAAAGATAAGATATTGTCTTACCTTTCCATACAGGTGTTGATTACAGGTGATGTTAATGACACCGGTAATAAATAGGTATATGTTGACAGTGGGCGTCATTCTCTCAGTTCAGCACAGGTATTGGCAGAAATTACCATCAAGGGAATAAATTACTGAGGTGATTTTAAAATCATTTATTGAAAGTTACCTAACTTATAAATTTTTAATTTCATTGATTTTTGTTAAATGATTTTACAGAATTATTAGATTTAATCAGCAATAATTAAAAGTATTTCCTAGAATTTACTAATCATCCCAGCACTAGTGATAGCATGGGATAGCATGGGAATAACCAGTAATATGCAGGATACTAATAATAATAATAATAATAATTTATTTTATTAAAGTGTCACACATCAGATAACAACATGTACTCTACAGATAAAAAGACCATATTATGCTCATAAAATGACATAAAAAGTATGCTAGAATAAAATCGGACATCCGGCCAACAACGACCTATGAGACACTATTTATACATAATTAAAATACATAAAATAACCATAATTTATCATTAAGAAATTGTAAAATAAATCCTAAGATAATAAATATTGTTTAAAACCACATAACCTATTTCCTAAAAATTAAACACAAATTTAATAGGATAAAACACCGTAGGTAAATGAAAAGGAATTAATGAATTAATCAAAAACAAATGACTAATTTTACAATGTTAAATCTTGCATATGAATTAAAAACTTGGCACAGCTTAAAATATATCGTGATTGCTAAAAAGTATTATTACAATTTGCTTGCACTTTCTCAGTCTACAAAATGAAGTCTATTTTATAAGAATATGGTAGGTAGTTTTTCTTTCACAACCTTTTTACATATTCCAACAAACTATTGACAGAGTATAGGCTATTCTTGTCAGAAAAGAAATTGACCTATGAAAAATACCACTCTTTTATTCCTGCTTTTGAAAAAGTTACCAGTAAAGTCATGAATTATTTTTGATTATTCCTTATTGTGAAAAAACATTGAGATAAGTGTTAAACTGAACTTTTGTCAATCATAAATAGTTTCATACTTTTTACGTAGAAAATATGAAATGAATTTGTGAATAAGATTTTCTTAAAATCTGTGAAATTTTATGATTTTTCACTGAATATACCAAAACATTTTTACATGGAACTTACCAAAATATCAATTCATATATGTCTATTGTTTATTAAAACAATAAATTGAGGTACAAAAACAGTTTAATCAATTCATTATCAATATTAATCATGAATTCATAATTTGTGTTGCCACTCCCAGGAAATTCATCGTCTCGGTGTTACTTTGCTCAGATAATCTATCAGTGAAAGGGTTAAGGCGCATGAAATTTCTAACACCAGCTTTAGGATAAAATAATAGCTAATAGTTTAAAGGTTATAAATGTTATTAAGTTTTAAAAAGAAACAGAGTACACGATTATAACAAGAGGTAAACATTTATGCAGCACAATGCAATGTGATCACTACAGGAATGTTATTTATTTATAAAATTTATAAAATGACAGTTCATTTCATTAAACTTATCACATCAGGTTACGATCTGTGCTTTATAGTGCAAAAAGACTTAAAATTAGATATTCACTACAGTATATAAAGACATACATTTCTTTCTTTTTGTAATAGGTTGTGAGAGAATATCGACAGAGGAAAAAAGATATTACTCAACTGGAGAAAGATTTACTGAGTCGACAGCAAGCATTGGACGGACACCAAGAGGCTGTGGATAAAGCCAAGCGGGAATGGTTGGAACCACTACAGGGACTTGTAGAAAAAATTAATGAGAATTTCAGTTTTTTCTTTTCATGTATGAACTGTGCTGGGGAAGTTGATCTCAATATCCCTGATAATCCAGTAAGTTAAACATGATATGTTTTTATATAATAATGGATTGTTTGAAGGTCAAGACCGAAATTATCATCATCTCAGCGACCCAGTAGCAGACCTGTTTACAACTACGATTTGAGTGTATTTTCTACGAATTTTAGTCCCAAATTACGCCCTACGCCCTCATGCACGTTTTCTACGCATTCCGTTAAAAATGGTGAGTTGTATTTGTTTGCCATGGGACGATTGCCGAACGCACCTTTATTCGGAAACTTTTGCGCCTGATCACAATGTCACGAAGAGACCGATAATATTTCGAATGGCGTGTACTTGAAGCGCTTATGGGGACGGACGATTATTACATGTGGTGTTGAGCGTTCAATGGCGGCATGCCGAAACGGAAGTACGACAGTCACAACGACACAGCGGCTTCTTAATTAAAATGTTTGTTGAATAAAGCTTTTATTTTTGAGTATCAATTGAATAAAACGAGATGGTATATTGTTTGTTACTAAATTTGAAACCAGGATTAAAAAGAATCTTGTCCATGTACAGATGGACACAGATACTTGATTCAGACTGAAGTTTGACCATTAAGCTTCATATTCCCATACATATCGAAATTAGAAATACTACACTTATAACTTGCAAATTACACTTAGAAAAGCCCACAAACTACTCCGGTAGGCCAAAAAAGGTAAACAGGTCTGCAGTAGAGCAAACTTTGACACAGATTTCAGTTGAGACCTTCAAAACTTTCTTTATTCTTTATTAGCAGCAACATCATTATCAAGTCATGTTACCAATTGCCTGATATTTTCCCGTATCACTGCTGTAGTTTTATGTGTGTCTAATGCTGGATAATCTGGTAATAAGACCAAAAAATATTAATGAACTTCCATTTAAGTAAATCTTTCATGAGGGACCCCTCTTTGTGCCATTAAAGGTGTTCTTTAAAGGCAGATGCTCTAAGAAAGCAGGTCTAAGTTGATATGTGTATTACATAAGGCAGTGACTCTTTTGATTTGTTATTTGCAGTACAAGTTGGCTTCTCATGCAGTGATCTCTCAGGACAGGTTTACTGTTTCTTCAGATCAGTGAAAATGATCTAACAGTAGAACTTTGTTTTTTCTCTTGTTTATTAATTGGAGTATAATTAACTTATTACAAAATATCAAGAAATTTAATCGGCAAATATTTGTAATTTTATTTTTGTTTCCCCTTTTTAAACAGGTAATGAAAATTAGTGTGAATATTATTTTGTTGTCAAAGAATATCTATATCAACAACATTCTATAATTGCAGGAAGATTATGAAAAATATGGTATAAAAATCAAAGTGAAGTTCAGGGATTCTGAAACGTTGCGAGAGCTGACCCCTCATCATCAGAGTGGTGGAGAAAGAAGTGTGTCCACAGTTCTCTATATGATGGCATTACAAGAGCTAGCCAAGTGTCCTTTTAGATGTGTTGATGAAATTAATCAGGTATAGAACATTTGAATTAAATGATTATTTACTGTCATAGATAACAGACAAGAAACAGTTTTCTGGAATTTTTCTCTCACACATTCAGATATTGTACTGATTGTTGGTATGTAATGTTAGTTACAGATCAAGTGTTTCAATGTTTTTGTTTTGTTCCACTCCACTGATCTTAGCCGGTATTCAAGCCTTGGACTTGAAAATTTGACTTAAATGAGGGTTTGGGGATTTTTGTCATTCTGCTACATCTAGTTAAATTTTAAAAAGTTCAAAGATTTTGTTGAGTCAAATTTATTTTGGTTTGGGTTTTGTAGTGCTTTCCAGGAATTGAGATGTAAAAGATGAATTCACCTGCAAAGTTAGTAACTGGATATTAATCAATGTATTTTGTAAATTATTCAGGGTATGGATCCAGTCAACGAACGGAAAGTTTTTGAACTGGTTGTACAGACTGTCTGTAGGAAGTCAGCTTCTCAATACTTTCTACTCACTCCTAAAGTAAGTGTGTTCACTTTTTCATAAAATGCAGAATTTAAATTTTAAGTTTGAAAATTTTAATAACTACTTTGGCAACAAACTTATTCTGAAATTTTTACTGTTGGTAAATGAGGAGAAAAAAACCCAAGAAAATTCAGTTCCCTCCAACATGTTATCTTTTTCACTTTACAATTTTGAATAAGATACCACAAAATCAAGAAGTCATGAACTGATTATATTTTTCGAAACCATGGAAATTGGTATCCTCCAATAGAAGAACTTCGAAAGAAATGGATGTGTGAACTGTGTTGATCACTTTCGGCTCTGTCAAAGAAAATTCTGTTTCTGAAATTATGAAAGATTGGAAAGCAAGTCCCAAATATTCAGGATGGACTTTAAATGTGAAAATTTTATTGTGGGGGGATTTTTTTGCATGAAAATTATTCCCATGTGAATATAAAATGTTGATATTAGTAGAAAATGTATTGATTTCACAAATTTTATACCCACGAAAGTGTTTCAATTTGTTTTTTGTAAAAATAACCTGCGAAAAATCGAAGTTAACAGTACATACATGTATATCATTTATTAAACCTTTCACCAATATTTTCCCGGAACAAAGTATCACTGGAACGATGTATTTCCTGTCAGTGGCAATACAAATATAAATCAATGATAAACATCAATAATTATTAATAGTTATTTGATTGAACTGTTTTTGTACCTTGATTTATATTTTTAATGAACAATTGGCATATTTATATTGACATTTTGGTAAGTTCCTTGTAAAAATGTTAGAATTTGGGTATTTTCAGTAAAAAACTACCAAATTAAAAAAATCCATAATTTTCTGTCTTTTTTCACCCAGTTTTCAACATATGAAACCACCATAACTTTACTTTCTTTCTAACCGGAAGTAAAAGACTGATAACTCCTGTGAACAATTTATTAGTGCAAAATACAAAACAAGTATGTCGATCCCAATTTACCTGGAATCATTGTCTGGGGGAGGCAATGTGAATCCCGGTAAACCGGGAACTGTCGGTGAAAGGATTACATATATATTATTTCAAATGTATGGTTTGTATAAGTTGTTAGCTGGCTTGTCAAACATGCTTTCTGGCTTGGTACATGCCTCTAAAACTTATCATACTTTCTTATTATATATTTTTAGCTATTACCAGATTTAGAGTATGCAGGAAATATGGCAGTGTTGTGTGTTTTTAATGGACCTCAAATGTTAAACCATACCGAATGGAATCTGAAAAAATTCATTCGTCGCAGGAAAAGGATAGATGATGATTAAATTTGAATTGAAAATCCTAGAAATCCTAGATGAAAAGAGATTGGTGTTCCTAGTTTGGAGACAGATTTTTTTACAACAGAGATTTTTTTGATATGCAGGCATTTGAATGATCACAGAGAGACCAATGGTACAACTGCTGAATAGCAGTAGTGCTATTATAAAAATTTTCTAATAAGAAGAGCTAAATTATTTGAAAGTGAAGAATATGCATAGGATCCAAACAGATTGCAATGGCAAAAGAAGTCTGCCTTTCAACAAAGTGATTTTGAGGTCAATATTTTTGAATGCACAAAAAAGAAAATTCATGGAAGTATTTTTCATGCAAGTCTTCTGTGGGAGTGTTAATTGCAAGCATCAGAAAGGAAAGTCCCAATTTTTAGCTCAACTAGCAAAAGACCATGTGACCTTTTGTCATCACTTGGCATCTGTCATCTTTCTGTCCATCCGTTGTCCTTAGACTGTTACATTTTCATCTTCACCCCTAAAACCACTAAGCCATATGGAACCAAACTTAACAGGACGGTGCTACACAAAGTTAGGTTGATTTGTCCAAATCAGACAAAAAAACATGGCTGCCATGTACATGTTTCTGATTGGCTGGAGCATAAAAAAATTCTCCTCAAAATCTGCTGGCCTAAATGGAACAATATTATACAGGAAGCATCTAAGCAAGGTTCTTTACAAAATTTTGTTCATTTTGCTCATTTTGTCCAGATCTGAAAAAAAAAAACGGCCACCTTGAATGATTCTTTTTTTCTGATATTTCTGATTGACTGATGCTTTAAAACATGATACATAGAATAATATGACAGGAAACATCAATGGGACATCCTTTTTGATATCTTTATTGGCCATTTAATGTTTGTTTCTGATTGGCCCAATGTCAGGTGAGTGGTACAGGCTCAGTTTCTGATTGGCCCATGTCGGGTGAGTGGTACAAGCTCAGCATTGTGAGCCTCTAGTTACGGAAAAGATATTCTCTGGCACATGATCAATGTATTAATGCAAAAATTTTGATGACAGTGACCACTTTCAGTATTGTTGTTTGCATAGACACCCATCTGGTTCAAATTGTATTTTGAATATACCAGAACATCTGCTGAAATAAAATCTGTAAAGGGCTTAATGTTGTGTGTTATTTTTAATTTAAAGGAGAAATTAATTAGCTTCAATCTTTATAACTTGGACAGGAGCTATTGTCAAAAATTTTAAATCAAAATATTGCTTATTTTATATGAAAAGTTTTTATTGTCATCTGTTTTTTAATACAAATAAAAATGGCAAAAAGGTGTCATATTTTGGAATAAGTTTCGAAAAGAGTGATTGAAAAATGGTATATTGTTTAACCACAGTTATTTTTAAATGTTGCAGAAATTAAATTGTACCTGTAAATCAGGGTTTAATCAAAGTTAAATTGCATTCTAATGGAGACGGCAGATATTTTAAGATTTTATTGTTGAAAATTTATTACTGTTCATAAAAAAATTGTGGTGAATCCTAAATTTACAAGTTATTGGGCAGGTTTGGAAATTTTGTCCTAAAAATGGGCTTGTGCCTAAACATGATAAATATTGCAAAAAGCCTCTGTTATTTCTAAATTTTTTATATTGACCTGTAAAGTGTGTGCCATAGCCAACTCTTTAGATTGCTTTTGATAGGCGTGGCTGTTGCATGAGAATGAAAATTTGTGTGACAGATTTTGAACAAATGGCTCATTTACTGAGACAACTTGGGCAGCTATTCATATTGAAAAAAACATTGAACATTTGTGTTTATTGTAGAATGTATTATTGTAACTCAGTTTATTATTCCATGCATAATGTTATCAAGATGTAGGAAGCAGTATTAAGTCCTATTTTACTTGTGTCATATAGCATTTAAAACATGATGCCTTTGGTGCTATTAATGGATTTTTATCAAGTTTTTCAAGGATATGCCATACATTGAAATGTTGATTGCAAGAATGTCCCTTATAAAATGATTATTGTACACAGGTTCATGAAGTATAGTATTACAATGGACAGTTTTCACCTGTATTCCTGTAGTAACCATATAATATTGTGATAATATATAAATGCTAAGTGTTGCACAATTTTTTCATTCTGCTGCATTTGGATTTAAAACAACATAATTATACTGAATGCCATGGAAATTCGTCTCTGTTCATTTCTATAGATTTTAGAATTCTGAGGCTATCTAAATGAACAACACACACTTCAGTTTTGAATGTACATTTCTGACACAGCACTAGTTTAATTCAGCAGTAATGATTGCTTTCCATATATCCCTTGTAATTTCTTTAAAATCATTATTTTTAGCCTTGAAATGAAAATCTACATAATCATAAATTTTTGTACCTCTTCTTCATTTCTTGAAATTGATGGCAGAATTGTGTTTGTAATTTTCAGTAAAAAAAGAAGTTTTAAAATGTAGCAACATTAGACTTTGGTTTTTGCACTTTTCTGAAAATAGTTCTACGCAAAATGAAAATATTTATTGTCAATATAGCGCAGAATCGATTTTGTAGCATATATTTCAAATTTTGATAAATTTTAACTGATTCGCATATTTGGAAACGTATGTAAAAGCTACGACAGGGAACAATTGATGTTTTTATTTATTTAGTATTTTCGGTTTATTTGTAATGGTTGTGCAATCATTTACAGGGCTCTACTATTTAAAACCAGTTTAATGTAGCTCTCATAAATCATGTAATATATGATTTGCTGCTATTTCAATTTTGAAATAAATATGTGTTTTTATTGCCCATTTTATGCTCTGCACACAAAATAAGCTGCTCACATTGGCATTAATGGCTTTCAAAATGTACCAAAATCCAGGCTTTATTAAATTTTATATATTTATTTATTATGTATGGAACATTTATATCAGAAAAATAAGTTGAAATGAAACCTTTTTTTTTAGTCATACAATTATTTTAAATGCCCATTACATTTTCAAAAGTGGCCCAGTCTTATTAAGACAGATTGAGACAATCCAGTTTTTGTTGCAATATTTATAAATTTTATCTTTGTTTTTTTGGATAATAATGTTACGTTGTTAATAGTTCAATGTATACTGGTCAAAAAAGGAACCTTACAGCTTAACACATTTACTTTGGACTTTTAACTTTCTTGCTCCATAACTTTGTAAAAATGTAGATATCAACCTGAAATATTTTACTGAATGGTCATTTAAACCCAAGCTTCAGATTCATGCAAAAAAAACAAATTTCATTTTCTCATTTTTTGAGATTTCAAAAAGTGCTTTTTTGTCCCAAAATTTGAAAAAAATTAACTTCAACTGAAATTTATGACCAAAAAGTGCAACATTTCAAAATTTCAACATTTTCGGAAGTTGTGTGAAGAAGTTTTCCTTATTTCAAAAATGTATTGATCACCTTTCTCATTATTTTGTGACATCCAGTTTCCAGTTTTGCAATTTGACATTGCACATAAACCACTTTATTTTTGTGTTTGAATTTTTTAACTGCTATATTTGTATTCATAATAGCATGAAAGTTGAAATTTTTAGGAAAGAATTTTTCTAGAAAAGCATTTAAATTTAAGATGCAGTTTAAGGTGTGTAACGTTTCTTTTTTTTGTCTAGTATATATTACTGTTTCTATATTGTTCTACTTGTATGTGTTAAAAAAAATCTTGAGATAAAGGATTAGTCATACTTAGCAGCTACACTTGAAATGACTAACTTATGAAAAAGGTAAAATACTGATTGTAGTCTGTAGTTGTTTTTGTATTGATAAAAGCAGTGTCAGAAATGAGATTTTGGGTAAGGGTATGTAATGAATATAATTTGAAATAGACGTTGAGGAATTGGGTAAGGGTATGTATTGAGTATGATTTGGAAAAGACGTTGAGGATTTTGGTAAGGGTATGTATGATATGGATAATAGGTTAAGGAATTCATAGGTATGTATTGAGTATGATTTTGTGCCAAAGTTTGTACTTGGTGTTTAATGGAAAGTGCAATGGTTAGATGTAATAGTGCATATCTTTATTATTAAAATATTGTTGACCTTTTATCTGTTGTTTTATGTTTTATTTTGAACAAATATTTTCCTGGGAACTAGAAATTAGAGACCACAGACTAAAAAAGTTCCAAGCATCAGGATTTTCTGAAGAGAGCATTGCTGTTGTCCCGTAAATTACTAAAAACAAGGGTACGTCCAACTATGGTTTAACTCGTCTCTCCTTAGATTTTATGGTCGCCATCAAGAATTGGTTGATCCAATTATGGTTAGAGTTAAAGGATTCTATGATGGGTGTTGTGCGTGAGACAGGGGATGCTTACCCTTTTGAAGCACCTGATCCTGCTCCTGTTTTGTAAAGGTGTTCACGGAATCCAGTTAAATTCAACTTTGAATCTTTGTTATTAACGCATGCAAGATGTGGATTGTAGCTTCCATATTCCTCCTTTTAAATATATTGAACTATGATGTCACTTTCTGTGGCTATTCAACAAAAATAGCTGAAAACCGAAGATTTCCAATGATATCACACCTGTTTTTCTATCAGAAATTATCGAGCACAACAACATATTTTCACATATTTTGTAGGATGCACTAACACAACTTGTCACACAATACGAAGTTGTTTCTTGCATGTGTGCATATTTATACGACCGCAAAAAATTTGGGGTCGTATTATGTTATGGCGTTGTCAGCGTCGGCGTCTTCTGTCTGTGGACACAAAGGTTTCCGCAACTTTTCTTTTGATGGGATGAACCGATTCTTTTGATATTTTGATACATTGATTCCTAGTATGAGATATGGTGTGGGATTGAT
>JARWCS010072179.1:0-15636 GCA_034783895.1 Geukensia demissa | reverse complement strand
CGATGCCAAACCAGACAACGACGACGTCATAGCAGAGCTATGTAATCATCTTTCTACGAATCACGCATGGCCATGTACAGAGCAAGAAACAAAGAAACATCAAAATTACCCGCTTCACGTTCGAACACACAACTCGAAGGCAAATGGACACAAACAATTGCGCAAGAAAGATTTCTTATAGCAGACGACGGCCAAGCAGAAAAGATACTACTATTTTTCACAACAGCAAACCTCGACAACCTGGTATACGCAGAAATAATCTACGGAGACGGCATATTCTACATTTCACCAAACCAGTTCAGCCAACTCTACACACTACATGCTTTAGTCAACGGCGTTATTTACCCGCTTTTTTTCCCACTCCCGGGAAAAAGTGAACAGATATACCTCCGACTTTCCGAGCTACTCAAAGCATCATGCCATTTGCTGACTATGTGACCGAGTACTGGGTTGAAGGTCAAGACCGAACACAATGGAATCATTTTACTACCGAAGGGCCGCGAACCAACAACCACCTAGAAGGATTGCACAGTAAACTGACGAAACACATCAGGCATGCCATCTAAACATATACCAACTGTTCGAACTTCTGTAAAAAACCAAAGTCAACACTGAAAGGGTAAGCAACACTCCCGCTCCACTAGTGGCACCCGTCGTATTACTCAGTAGACAAAGCCGATGTATAGCCATAATCGATGTTAGTCTCAATCGGTATAGGAACTGATTTGTATTCACGACATGTGAAATGGATATTTCGTTTCGGTCAACCGAATCATGATGGCGACCGAAAAACTTCCGGAGTGTAATCTTTACCTGAGAAACCCTTGGCTCAGTAGCTTTTTTGTTAGCTGCAACTATCTAACAATAAAATCCTGATAGGATGCACAAGCCCTGAATAGCGTATCAACTGAGAAATATACACTACATATGCAGGTGCGGTTTGAATGTTGCTAGACATGAACAGAAAATTTACAATCGGAAAATCAAAGTCATCTTTCTTGTCGTAAAGTTTTGTTCTTTACCCATCCTTAATGTCAATTTCTAGGTGTAAGTCTAGGCATGAAGCAGACCTTCCTGTTTCCCTAGTGTCTTTGATTTCAAATATAATGGGACATATGCGGTCAACATAGTATCCAGAGTCATTCAGTGAAATTACATCAGTAATCTACGTACTTGTAAAAGAAATGTCTGTAATGTTAATGCATATAGATTTGTCAAACTGTGCTGCAGGTATATATTTGCCAGTGCTAAAATTATTTGATGTTTTTATATTGTTTTGAATTCATTAAAATATGTTATTAAAATAAAATCTTTTACTAAATTTCAAATTTATTTCTATCGATTCTTATTCCAAATGGTAAAAAGTGAAAAGAGTTGTAGGCAGGAAATCTAAGCACAGCATGTAAACTGGTACTTTTTCGGATCAGACCAAATCAGTCTAAATATTTCCTTTTATATGATACAAAATAAAAAAAATAATTTAAAAAAGTCAATAAAATAGATCCAATTATTTTCGTTATCTTTTTATCTATAAATCTCTGAGTTTGTCTTGCTTGAGAGGGCACATTCATGTGCACATGTAATTTTCCTGTATAGTAGGAATGATCTTTGTGGAAAAGTAACCTTTACCTACATCTTTTATTCGACTGAAATAAGAAAACCGTAGCCAGATTATTATATTTGGTTAACTGTGCAGTTGCTTTCAATAAAAAGTATCTGTTTTACCCGGACGCATTTGGATAATGTTGTTAATAATATTAGCAGTCACTTGATGTTTTCGGAACATCGTAAGTATTTGATTTGTTTTCGGTTTTAAACTGTTCTTAAGTTTTGACTGAAATATTCACCAAAAGGTTTATATTTGCATTTTTTTCAAAATTCAGAATTTGCAATTATAGCCTTGCTTTTAACTCATTGATGTTGTCTCATTCCAATAAAATATTTTTGTGGATGTGTCCTATCTACGTTCAGCCAGATTGATATAAAAAGAAACGACGTGGAGTAAATGACAAAAGGAATTCGAAGATACCAAAGGAACAGACAGAAAGAAATCGTTACAGACAAGGCCATGGCCAACAAAATGAAACGAAAGACAAACATAGAGCACAAAACACTACACTGAAAACTAAAGCTGGATTAGAACCCTACAAAAACCAGGGTAAGTTCATGTGCTCCGGATAAGTGACTCCTGCTCCACTAGTGTCACCCGTCGTATTACTCAGAAGTCAAAGCGTATATAGTCACAATCGATGTTAGTCACAACCGGTATAGGAACGGATTTGTATTCATGACAGTTGGAAAACATCCATTGTCATCTGTGAAATGGATATTTCGCACCGGTCAACCAAATCATGATGGCGACCGAAAAACTTCCAGAGTGATCACTCTAATCTTTCCCTGAGAAACCCTTGGCTCAGTAGCTTTCTTGTCAGCTGTAATAGAGACTACATCATATCTCAAACAAGAAACTGTTGAAAGTTCAAAATATAGAGGCCTCTACAAGGTTCCTAACAACGGTGGATTCTGCCCCTTGCTGCGAGCCTTAAATAATCAAGTGTGCATGTTAAATCGCAAACCAAATAACGGACTGTTGATATAAACATGTAACTCTTCAATGATCTCACCGATTATCCTGATACTTTTTACTAAATTGCTGGTTTTTGTGTTTGAGAATGAATGACATTTACCAATGACTCCCGTTTGGTGTCGCCACTGCTACATCAGGTACTTCTACTTTGTGATGTCAGATTTTCTGGGAACATCTAGCAGTTATGTTTAAAAATTGTTCCTTGTACGTGGAATTTCCCTGAAAAGCGACATCGCAGGACAAAAACCTTTTTAGTGCAGCGGCGACACCAAAACGGGAGAAATAGGTAGATGTCCTTCATTCTATTATCAGGCAACAACGCTAATGTGAAAAAATTTCGTTGATTCCATTGTTCTTTGACGTCCACGTCAATGACGTTATACGATAATCCAGTGATAAACAGATTATTGTTGGTCTCTCATATCCATCTCGACGTAAACGTCGAGATGGATATTATCGATATCGTAAAGAAGATCAACGATAATCAAAAAGCATTATAAACTTGTTACTATATTCCGTAAAATTAAGGTTACAGATGATGTATGTCATTACAGCAAAATAAAAACAAGACCAAATGGAGAGTAACTGGACCGATAGTTCAAGAACTTTAGCTGAAATCAATTATGAGGAAACTATGTACCGTATACCTACGATCATTTACCTTACATTAGCTATTATATTTGGAAGTTTCGGAAATTCATTGGTAATTGTAATGTACTTCGGACCACTTCGGAATAGACCTGGAGCATGCTGGACCTTCATTCGAGCAATAGCAGTAACAGATATTCTTATGTGTCTGATGATAGTTCCATTTGAATTGTATCAACAGACGCACCAGCTGACGTTTGATTCTGAATTAGGATGTAAATTTTTAAGAGCATGTAGTGTATTTTTATCAATTATGTCTTCGTTCCTTCTTATCATGATTTCTGCTGACCGTTTGCGGAGAGTTTGCCAGCCGCTTAAATCACAATTATCTACGAATCAGGCTTTAATGTGTATACTAGTTATCGCGCTTTTTGCTGTGCTTTTCTCCTGGCCCGAAGCCGTTCTGAGCGGAATAAGTATAAAACGTTTGGAGGATAATTTGACAGGATACGGCTGTAGTTTTTCTGACCAATACAAATCCTCACCATACACGGCAGTGTACAGTGCTATGTTACTTATTGGATTCCTGTGTTGCTTGGTTGTACTTATAACACTGTACACGATTATTGGACGAAAACTTCTGAAACGTGACCGAATCAAGCTTAGTGTTAGGTGTACTGTACAATCTGCGGTGTTATCTGAACCAGAAACACAGTCATCAATATTAAGGGGAGAAAGCAGCAACGAAGCACACAGCAGTTCTGGACAGGCAAGCAATGCGAAACGGTATGCTAACACAAAATCAAAAAATACTGCCAACAAAAGTGCGAAAAATCGAAGTGCAATGCCCAAAAATCAGTCATCGCACAAAGTGACGAAAATTGCATTTGCAATAAGTTTTTGTTTTATTTTGAGTTACTTGCCATATATAGCATTAAAACTAAACGGATCGATTTTAAAAGGACAGTACACATCAAACAGTATTACAAAGGCAATATTTCCTATCCTGTCACGGTTTTTTATTATCAATAATATTATCAATCCAGTTGTATATTCGTGTTTGGATTTGACATTCCGAAAAGAATGTAAGAACATCTTGTTCTACATTTGTAAAAAAAGGTGAATTATCAGAAACAAAACAGCTGAATTTTTCAAATAAATCAGTTGGCTTATATGTCTGGAATTTGTGTTCTTGCTCCTCTTCATCATATAACTAAAGTCCCGGTTGGCATGTAATGTAATATTTAGTTTCTACTGCAACAGACTGGTATTTAATGTAATATTGAGTTTCTACTGCAACACAATGAACTACGAAAGCTTCCACAAAAGGTAAAAAAGCCTGAATGTCCAATTGAATTTATCGTTGGATGATTTTACCCCGTTATTACTAGATTACGTCGAAGATTATGATAAACAATCCTTAGAATGGTACAATCCGACATCCCTACCGACAAATCAAGATGGCGTAAAAGCCGAATTTTTTTTTACATGAGACCCATTTGGAAATTGATTTTAATATCTATTGCCCCAATCGCAACCAAACTTTAGTTTAATGTTCTTTAGGAAGACCCCTAATAAATTCTTATCCGGCATATCCATCGACCACATTGGAACTTAGTATAACACGTGAAATTCTTTTAAAGTTAATTGGGCTAGTTTAAAAAGGAAAGAAAAACATATATACAAATGAATGACAATGTGAAGAAAACACTTTTTTCCAGACAAATACAATAAAGGTGTTGATGTTCTAAAATACTCATTACCCTTTTATTGTTAAATCATGGTTGAATTTGTTGAGCAAGTTTTTTCAGCAGACTGATTGCATTCTAATAGGCATACACTATGCACTCGTATTGGTCTTCTCGTTTTTGCCCTTCTATTAAGCAAGATGTACACAAGGGAGACTCAATATACTTAAGATAGAACCTTCTAACATATAATTAATCTATGGAAAAACAAGAGAAACCTGTTTTTCAGTATAATTTTTCAATGCTTACATCTCAAAAACTAACTCACTGACCCATCAATTTACACTTCTTATTTTATTCAAAAGTTGATTTGAAAGAAATATGTTTTTATTACTAAGTGCGTTGTTTTACAAAACGGTTAATTACAAATCCCTAAATAAAATGTGTGTTTACAACTAAAAGCAAATTCTATATCACTGCATGTAAAAAGGTTTCATTAAATTGTAAGTATTGATTTGTTTCATTAGATTATTTTAAGAAATTAACCCTACTTACACTATGACTTTGAATATTACTTTATGTGTACATTTTACACGCTTGGTCATTTTTAGGAAATTAACAAAGTTTTCCTACTGAAAAGGCATTTTTCTTTCGTCTTAATCAATATGTTGACAATAATATGTATATATATACACTTTATTATCCTCCAGCAGGAGAGCATGGTTAATTAAAACTATTTACAGTTAGAATATTGAAGAAAATGACATTTTTCTAATTTACACTAACAATAGTTTTTGACGGAAGAAGAAAAAAATCATCATTTAATCGAGTAACTGCGTAAATCTGTCCTAAATGTTTCACTAATACCCAAAGTCATAGTGGCCATAGTGCTTGCACATCCTGTAAATGTATATAGCACATGTAACGCTGAAATTTGAGACAATTTGAAAAAACCGGTCACTATTACATGACCAAATATTCAGTGCTAAGAGTGTTTCGTCCATATTTTGCAGCTCTACACTAAATTCAATAGAGCCGATTGAGTAATAAAACATATAGGGAAAGATTGACTAACTGATTGATTGTTGGATACTTAATGTCCAGTGCCAAATATTTCATGCATATTTAGGACAATAACAGAGTAACAAACAATAAATCATACAAGTGGTTGTGTATGTATCAGGCCATGGAATAGCCACGGGATGTCAAATTAGGCCTCTTTGAATATATATATATGCCCACCTACGAACCCTCATTTCGAACTGTTGCACAAGAATCCTTAACGTGCTGAGAGCGTGGCATTTTCGACCTCCCAGCAGGGTGGACGGCAGTAACGTTCCAATTCGAAACGTAATATAAGAATATATATATCATATTTCATTTCTTTTTGTTTAATTGTTATACAAATATTACAGTCAATATTTTGTACTTGAAAAAAACACCCCAATACGCCTTGGTCAGGTGGTGCTGGAGGGATTTATGTAAAATCCTGACTATTAAAAAAGAAATAAAAAAAATATATATATCCCAACAAACTAACGGACATCCCTTTAGAAGAAGTTTTATCTTCTGGTTGGGAAATCGAGCAAAATATTAAATGTCTTAACTTCATGGAGATACCGTCGGATGGTCAAGTATTAAAACATCCGGCAAAAACAACAGACGGTCCATTAACATGCGCTCGACATGTACCTGCAGGCAGATAAACCAAACAACCCCTCTTGGGGTAGGAGTAGGAAAAAGAGTGTATGTACAAAATACATTTTTTAAATATAATAAGAGACAGGAGGTACATGTAGATTGACTTCCTCTTACAAAGAACGTCAATGATAACTAAAGTCATGACAGTTTAGAAAATCACCCCCTAATCAACATACCACTATGATGAGTTTAATAATATAATCTATTTATGATATCTCGTTTACTACATAAAATGCGGGTGATGATAGTTTTACTTCTATTGGAATTTAAGCGAAGTATGCAAGTTTATTCTAAAAAGGAAACCCGGGATTATTGCAGGTGAGTAATTTTGAAACATTTTTCTGTGTTGATTTGGTTTCTATCACTGTAGTTAATCGAACACTAGCTTTCAAATTGACGGCAACTATTTGCGAATAATCCACAGGTTCACGCGAGTTTCACTTGATAAAGAATGGATCAATTTGTTACAGATTTTTCATAGCAAATGTTGTGTAGAGCATTTGGGTCTATCTTGTCCCAGCGTCTTTTCTAAATGAGAGTATATTATTCTGCATGAAATACCATGCAACGAGAGAAAATCCCATACCTTGATATTTTTTCTTAAAATTTAAATATAAAGTCTATCTATCAAAACTATACATGTTTTTGTTGAAAACACAGACATTTTTAATTTGTCTTTTCCTTTTTTCTTTTTTGAAAACTGTTAAAAGGGGAGATAACTCTTTCAGATTTTTATTACATAGAATGCAAGTATCATTTTGTATATTTTGTTTGATACCGCGTAAACAAGAATGCTGACCCTCCCAAGTTTTTCCTTTCTGAAAGCATATATGATAATAGCTATCTTTACAATTTTTATTTCGAAGTTCTTTCTGGTGGTTTTCTGTCTATTTTCAGAAATGTGTATTTTCCCTTTATAACCTTTGTGAAGTAAGCTGTTTTAGTACCAAAATAAACTCGAAAACAAGGACGGTGACATATAAATTTGTTTTTATTTCTTAAAACGATTTGATACAGACGTTAACGTTATAGCACATTCATCAATCTGCGTTTTCAACGATAATATATCACAAAGTTTATTTTCAGGATCCACATATAGTGAAATATATATTAGTATCTTTTTGGTCACAAACATAACTAATGAGTATGTGTATTGTAAATTACATAATGCCTGATTTTATCTGACTCTGCACAATTATGTTTATGTTGGAAATTGCGATTATTTTAATAAATGATACAACTCAATTTATCAATAAAAGAGGGATAACTGCATTTTATAAATTATAAGAAGCTAGTGGACTTCGTTGTTTCTATGACTTGTCTAGCTGTTGATCTTGCCGGAGAGCAGACCAGTTTGGTTGTTGATAACAGCTGTCTAACCCTTATCGTTTGTTTTGTTTTTTTTCTAGTTTCACATTTCTAAAATTATTATAGACAATTCAGGTCTAGACATTTGTTCGGACAAACAAAATCAAAAGGGCTCATTGATTTATTAAAAAAATGTATTTTGTAAATGTTCATATAAATGGCAATACTAAAAATCTTGAACTGCTTTACTAAATATATGCTTCACTTTAAAAGTTAAATTATCAAATATACGTCGGGCAAATCTTTAACGTTTCAAGGTTTTCAATACGCATTGAATTCGCGTTTGTTTACTTGCAAACGTGTTTGACGTCGTCAATTCTCATTCGAATGCAATGCGCATCATACATGTATGTCCGTTTGAACGAGGCATAACATATACTAACTAAATGCTAAATGATAAATTGTTATATATCGTTTTTACCGACTAAAGGGAGTTGCTTGATGCTGCTTTCCTTCGGACATATGATTCGAATTAATGCGCATTCAATTTCAAGCGAATTGACGACGTCAAACACGTTCACATGTATGTCATTTTTATTTTTTGAAGCGAGTCAGTAAGCATTAAAAACGTTGAAAAGTTTAACGTTTGCGTATGATTTAATAGCTTTTAGAACCAGATCTTTGGTGATTGAAGATTACCAAATTGTACTATACTGAAAATATTCCGACATTAGAGGTAAAAATTCACTGGAAGCACGTGTAAAATCTATTCTTGTAAAACTCAAATGCCATGATACTTTATTTTCTTTTCAGTGCCATATCATTTATTGTCAGCTTAAAAAATTTATAGAATCAAGCGATTCTCCACCAAATGCATTTCAGAAAAGCTTTGCAAGGAAGACTTAACCAGATAGAATTTACACCTGTTTACATTTGCTTTTCTGGTGATAGTTTTTCACCAGTCATGCTAGTCACAATAGGTGATAGTCGAAACCAATATAAGAATGGAATTATTATAGTGAAAAGACAACTGTTGTCATTTGTTGAATTGTTGGAATTTATAATTGGTATATGTTATAGTCTTTCAAGAAGAAATATCTCATCGAGTAGCTTTTCAGCTGGCAGCACCCAACCATCAATGAAATCCTTTTAGGAGACACAAGTCTGCGAGTATCGTATCAACTGCATGTGAAAAATGCTCCATTTGTAGGTGCTACTGGAATGTAGCTTCATATGCAAGCTTAAGGGAAGTTCCCAATGGGAAAATCAATGTCATATTTCTTGTAAATCTTTGTTTAAAACGCTTTTACGTATTCTAGAGGTAATACCTTGGATAAATGCGATAAACACAGTTACCAAATTTTGATTATTTGTTTAAAGTACATTATTTATGTACTGGAACATGAAACTAAAAACTCGAACCAGTATAGAATGTACAATTTTTTTCAGACCACTGTCTCAGGTTAGTAGGATGGTTGAGAACTCACAAACATGTTTTACACCGCTACATACTTTATGCGCTTGTCCAAATCCAGGAACCTGATATCCAGTGAATGTCGTTGTTTTTGAGGTTAAATGTTACTTGTTTTACATTATAAACTTATCTGACCGATAGTTTTTACCTTTGAATATCATCACTTTTCATTTTGGGGGGGGGGGGGGGGTTTACAGCTAGCGGTAGGGTTTGGATTTGTGTCCATTATTGAAGGCTAGGGCAACCTGTAGCAGTTTGTGATTTACACGTTTTGCGTGGCTGTTTCATAGACAATCATACCACATCTCCATTTTCTATATGTAATTTTGCAAATCTTACCCCAATATGATACATAGACTCCTAACTTTGGACAGTCAAACGATACAAATGGTGGATTTTTGTCTGTTTTCTCCTTGAAAACCATAATGATATCCTCAAATATAGCCACGGCCTCTACGGTTTCCTCCCTGGTGAGAAATATTAGGGTTTAGTGTCTTTTATTATCTTTGACGGATGTAACAAATATTACTGTTGTCACTGTGTGAAACTATATTATATATCCCGAATTTCTGCTTTAGCATGGCACTTACTAAAATGTTATTGTCATTCCATTTAAGATTATTCATATGAGTAGTTGATAAGTGAAACCATGATCTTTAAGATTTGAAGTAAGCTCTGTGTGTTATAAATTAATATATACATTTTCTACAAATCAATGGGTTCAGATTTTTTTCGTGAATTTGGATATGATATATGTACATTTCAAGGATTAAACTCTCATCAGTAGCATTAGACCCAAAAAGGGTGTTCGAGATCCAAACATATTGAATTGTATATTTGCGTTCTTTTTTCTTGTTAAATATCCGTATCTCTGGACCGATTAGTCTAGTAAGTTAAGAGTGATCTTTGACTTCCTATGTTTTGCTTTTAATGCTGCTGATGAGATTTTACACCTTTAAATGTACAAATAGCATACAAAAAATTCTCCAAATTTTTCAATATTGGTAATTTTGTATTTTGAAACCAATCTGTCGATATCTCTGCTCGTGGATCATGTCCCCGAGAATATTCACCAGCTTAATTGTCAGACCTGTCCGACTTGAAATTTATCCAACAGTTTTTACTAAAATTTGCTGAATTTGTTAAAATACTAAAGCACTGAAAATACAAAAAGGCCTCGAAAAGTATAGCACTTAGTAGTTGTCCCTGCCGTTCGTTTTGTCTGGATTTGTCTGCTTCTTTTGCTATGTTTGGATCTTGGACTTTCTATGTTTTCGCTCTTACGCTACATGTACTGACGAAAGGCTACTTCTTGAAATTCTTCCTACCGAAATTCTCCATATTTGTTCAACATTGGTAATTTTGTATTTTATTACCAAATAGTAAAATATTTGTTTTGTAGTATACATTCTCCGGAAGGGCTCGTGGTGGTTGTGTTTTACCTGATTTTGTTTAATTTTGAGATAGCTAACATTGACAAAATAGAATTTTGATGATACAAATCATCTTCTTTGTCCAAGATAACTGTTTATAAATATTATATCTGGTTCGAGTTTGACAATCGCTGAGTTTTTTTACGGTGATCACAATACAATTTTACCAATGTTTATAAATATTGTGAATTTCGTTATGTTGTTTGCGTATATCATGATCAAGAAGGCATTAGCAGCATTATAACCAAAATAGGACAGACGAGATCTAAACAAAGCTGAAGGGAGTACTTATATCAAAACATATCTGTATACGATGACAGAATTGTTCCAACATACGTTATATAAGGTTTTTGTGCATTGTCTTATGAAGACTGTTTAGTCGATAATTTTGATTCTTTCTCATTTAAATTATCGTCACATACGGATTTTTGTTATTTTGTCTTTCTAATTGTCACTTTAGTTTCTGCTCGGACAATTTCAATATTGATGTTTCCTTAACATTTATTAATTTCCTGCTTCGGTAATTAATATAAAAATAGGAGATGTGGCATGATTGTCCAAGAGACAGCCACCCACTAAATGACAGTAGAATTTAAACTTCTACAGGTCCCATTATGGCCTTCAACAATGAACCAGAGTCCATACCACAACGGAAGCTGTAAAAGGCCCCGAAATACAAAATGTGAAACTATACATAAACCTTAGTTTTCACCTCTTAGACTACCTTTTTTGAAGGTCGACTGCATTTTTTTTAATTACAGACGCAAAAGATCCCACTTATATTCTGTGTCAAAAGCATTTAGTTTGTATGCCATTCAAAATAATTTGAGTGTATATTTTTCCCCTGTATATTATGTTTATTAATTATGTCTAATCTATCTTTTGAGTTTTTCTAATTGAAACTTAAAAGATGCCTGAAATGCCTGTTAAGACTATACCTGTTTACGCAAAAATTTCTGAATTAACATTGATTTATTTAAACAATGTGTTTTGGTAATGGCAGATGTAGAATCTCTGACGGTCTTGATCGAACTGCAATCAAAGATAAACTTTATTATTTACTTGGAAACAATTAGCATAAGCTGACTAGATGGTGAAGATGACGAGATAATAGACATACCAAATAACCTAGATCTGCCAAATAATTAAAAGAACCCTGTTGTGTAAGGTCAAGCAAACTTTTCAGAAAAAAACGAAAGAAAACCGAATGGCAGACAACATGCAGGTGAAGGTCGACAGACACGGCATTCGGCGAATGGAATATAATTCTTCATCCGTGAATATCACTTTATATACCCTTTCTAGGGCTTGAATAACTATTATGTTATTGTGCATAGCTTTTCCTTTAAACAGAAAAGTAAGTAATTTCAATATTTATGATATATATCTGTAATGCAATTCGAAAACACGGAAATAAATGGAATATAACTGACCGACCGTAAATTTCTTTTGATAATAATGTAATTTTAGGAGCCAGAATAATCATTAAATATATGTTCCGTAGACTCTTTTCACATGAAAAGTAAAACAAAAAATCCCAGCAATTAAAATTCATTTTACTGAAACACGGAAAATCTACCGATTCTGATTTCTGCTAATATGCCGGTATGTAAAATGTAAACAAACAGACGATTTGTTTCGGGAAATCTTAAATGCAAAATATTGATAAATAGGCATGCCTTAAATAAATTTGGGGTAAAATCGAAGGTGAAAAGCTCATTATCTCCTGCATGACCTAAAATTGAAGTCTGAAATGCCGAAGCGAAAGCCGGAACCGCCATTTTATTCCTGAAATCTTATGTATACGGCTCTAGCCGGGTATATATACTCACATTCCCGGCTAATTATCCAATCAAATAGTCGGCATTTTTCTATAAACCATAACATAAACATATATCTATGAGTAATGAAGACCTCATCAATTTAAGGTTTTTCTTTTGGTACCACGGTTATATGACTATTCATTGTACATATAGAATTAACAAGTTTAACAGGTAATCTACTGCGCAAGATTTCAGGTTTTCCAGCAGAATAATGTATGGCTGCAACGATGTAACTGAAATCTAAGGTGATATTAAACCGGATTAAATGGAAAAAAACAATTAAGTATTTAAATTCTTGTTTGAGTGGCGGATTCAAAGGGTGGTGAAGTCAACGTTCGCGTTCCCCCTAAAAAATGAAAAACATATAATAAAAGAGTATGGTTTCCCTTTAATTTGTGAAGAAACTATAAAATAATATCGTCTCGCTCCGCTCGGCTACAATTTTTAAACTTAACGTCTTCCTAACTTAAAATCCTGGTTAATTATAAAAGATAATCTTCAGCTGTGTCTTTCAGAATATCAAGCATTCTACCCAGCAAAATTTGCTTTAATAGCTCATGTATCATTTCCAACATCACTGTGCTTAGTAGTGGTATGATTGTCTATGAGACAGATAGCACGTATAAATTTCAAACAGGTTGCGATAAGACCTTCAATGATGGAAAAATATCCACACCATAAGGCAAGCTGTAAAGGGTCCCAAAATTAATATGATTAAATTCAAATGAAACAACAATCGGCCAAAGAATTATACAATTTAAAACAAGTTGCACTTAAACATAAAATTGACGACATTCTCTGGATTACAAGTTCATTTCTTGGGTCAGGCACATAACGTGGCTGGGTTAAACATGTATAGAGATCTCATTCTTCCCCTTAGCAAGGGACACTAGCAAGACAAAACGACATAAAAACAAACTTAAAAAAACAACTGCATCAGATTTAGCCTTTAAAACATTCATAAATAATCATCCTCCATTTTCATTTGAAATATCGCATCCGAAAATTGGTGCATTTCAGTTGTGAAGTATGCCGTAAAGGAAAGAAAATATATATTGGACGACGTACTGGCTTTTTATAACCCACCATCATGAGATGATTGAACGACACCATGTAAAGTACAGAGTTAGAAGGCACAAAGAGACGGCTTTTTAAAAAATAAGTTATTTTGTTCCATAAAGTATCTGAACATAGAAATAAAATTCGTTGCTCAACTCTCCTCTTGATCTCGGACTTGCGGAACACCATAGCTAGACAAAACAATTAAACGACAGCAGTGATTTCCCTTTCCTGAAAACAAAATGGCTGACACAATATAGCGGACAAAATGGCGGGAAAGTAGAGTGATGTCCCTTGACAGGACAAATACTAAATATTAAAGAACAATCCCGAAACTAAGCTCTCCCTTACCCAAGAATTTTTAACCCCAAGAAAATCTCGATGACCCACCATCAACAGATGACAGTAATGATATCATCTAAAGTCGGAAGGCGCAAAGAAATAGCTTTTTCAAAAAATATTATTTTGTTCCATATAGCACTGACCATAGAAATAAGAGTTAGTTGTTTATATCTCCGTTAATCCCGGACTTCCGGTACATCATAGCAAGACTCTATAAGTCGAAATTTTCATAAACACCTAAACAATAAAACCTTTCATCGACTACCAAGGCCTTACACGACGCCTGACACTTAAGGCAAAAAAAAAAACAAAAAAAAAAACACAGCAGTGATTTCCCTTTGCTTAAAACAAAATGGCGGACACAACATGGCAGACATAAATGCCGGGAGAGTAGAGTGATGTCCCTTGACAGGGAAAATACCAATCGAGAGAAAAACCCGGAAACAAAACTCGCTTCCGCTTGCGCATGCCCAGAAAATAGTTTCATTCCAGTGTAAGGGCTTTGCCATTAATCCAGACCTTTTAACCCCGAGAGATTTCGAAAATCTACGACCATTCCCGAAAAACCAAAAAGCGCGGAAAAATCTGGCGCGAGCACGTGCGTGCGTATATTTATTGACGTCATATCCGGTAGCATGACTTCCGGTGATGTTATTATCTGTCACGTGACCTCAAGTTACCTCATTTCCGGTCCTCCCGAAAAATCACAACTGAAATACACCCATATACCACTTGTGCAGTCTTTAAAATCGCATGTCATATTCGATGTTGGTACTACCCGTATTGTTCATTTTAAAAACAATAACTAGCTTCTAAATTTGCTTGTTTTAAAATAGAAAAAAAAAATACCTGATCTTTTCCTTAGATTTGAAAAGGTTACGTTGACATAAATTTTTCAAATTTATTTTGAAACACACCCTTCAGTGCATGATACAACCTTACCACTTTCAGAACTAATTTCCGTTAAAAGGGGGATTGATGCATGTCCGTGCCGTTGTGTCAGTCAAATTTCTGTAATGGTCAGCATGAGCACTGAGGACAGGGGAGCTTCAAACTAATGAAATTTTATTGAAATGAAATTAATGTGTGACAATAAAATTGATTTGATTTGATATACTTAATAATTTCGATCATTGATTTTGCGAAGCAATTGAGGAAATCTTTTCTCATGCAGAAGATCTATACACAAAATTGTTGTCAGCCGAAAGGAAAATTTTTACGTGAAAAAATGTCGGGTCAGATTAAATTTTTTCTAGTTCAAACCTTGTCGGTCAAAAACGAAAAAAGAGCCAATAGTTCGTGACTTTGATGTTCCGCAAGTAATAGATTAGATATGGTCATTTTCTTCCAATTAAAGGGCCCTATGCAGAAAATAGGTGTATGTATATCTTTACATGTCAAATCAATCCAACTCCCAGAAAATATTAATTGAAGAATTTAATAAATTTTACCAAAATTTTACAGATTTTCCCAATAAAGAAAAATTAATTAAATTTAAGCCCATCAACACATACCTGACCAAATTAAGACTGTAGTGTCTTTTATTGAAAAGTCATAAACAAGCCATTCTAGAAGTGGCGTGAATCAAATGTGGATTCTAAAAAATTCCAAAGATCTGTTAGAATGCCTCAAA
>JARWCS010072070.1:0-15638 GCA_034783895.1 Geukensia demissa | reverse complement strand
TTAAAATTTGAAATGGATCCAAATAATAGAACTAAAGTTATTGAACGGAAACCTAACTGTCTACGGACGACGACGCCAACGCCGACGCCGACATGCCCATAACATAATATGACTACAAAATTTTTGCGGTTGTATAACAATTTTCTCAGAAATATACAGAAATATTGGTAATATAAATTTTGTCTGACTAGCAATTCAGTTACTCTTTAAATATCCAATAGAGCATAGTACATGAAAGAAATCCTAGATGCATTCAGATTACAGACCAACATGATTTAGCACTCTTATACTGGGTGTGTAAGAATCTCTCTGGATTTGTTTGGATGCTTAGCTACTACATAGAAATAATGAAGGGTGGATTTAATTATTCAGGAATTAAACCAATCGGACATGCATGAATACTTGTGCAGTCAGATATTGTGTTGATATGTGGGAAAATAGTAACTGGTATCTAAATCAAGATGATTATTTTATAGGTATAGATTCTTATTACAAGGGCAGAAAATTAGTACCCATCTCTTGCCAAATGATGTCTGTGCTACAATACTGAAAACCCAGGGATCTGCATATGTTGACCAGTACAGGATAGGAGCTACTAAGGTCAGTTTGAGTTATCTCCCATGTCCTATTGTGACATTTAAATATACATCATTATTTTTTTCTCTAAAATATGTTATGTATTGGATGTGCATATATGTGGCTGATAAAATTTGATTTTAGCCATTGCTGTGTCGTGTGCATTACAATAACTTTCTTAAGTACTCTTGGCCAGTTTTTTTGTCAGTTTTGGTGTAATTGATATTGTTTTACATTAGATTTCATTTAAAATACAAAATTTCCAATGTTGAATAAATATGGAGAATTTTGGTATGCAACCTAAATATAGGAAGTCTAAGATCCAAACATAGAAAAAAAGTTTGGTTTTCACAAAATGTATGACATAGTTATCTGAAAGTATTACATATGAATAATAATTTAAAATTTAAAATTTTTGCAGGTTTTTATGAAGGAAACCTTTGAACAGAGGTTGGATGAAATTAGCGGGAAAATAAAATTAGACTCTGTGTTGATCCTTCAAAAATCCATACGGACATATTTGGCTCGAAGGACATTCATCAGAACTGTAGAATCCACTAGGAAGATACAAGTGGCCTTACAGAGGTGGATTGCAAGGTGAGTTTTGCCTCCTTTCTTACAGCACTTAATTAACAGTGTTATTGTTTTTTTTTTCTTTGGCCTGCCTTACAGAAGTTATGTTGTTCTTATGGAAATATTCTGCCACTCTCAAACCTATAACTCCTGTAAAGACTGTATAGCATGAATGGTTTAATTGTTAAAACTTTGCATTAGAATGGACAAGACTGTAAATTTGAAAAAAAATCTTGATGTCTATCAAATAATTGACTTTCATAAATGCTACTAGCTACACTAACATATCACAATTTAAAGCAATCTGTGGCATTAAAATCACAGATCAGATCAGACACATCAGATTGATGTTGGCAGCTGTTCATACTTTTTCTCTAGAATGTGGTTTAATTCAGCATTTTTAAACAACTATTATGTTTCAATTAATGTAGAATTAATATTTTGTGTATTGGACAAAAGGGATACACAAGTTATTAGTAATAGAGCCTTAAAAAAGGCTAAAACTTTCCTAGTGTTTTGATAAAGATTTCATCTTCTTTACTTGAGCTAGGTAATTGTTGAAATTGAAGTATTTAAAAATGTAAGCAGTCAGTATCAACAAAAAGAAAAAATTAAATATATAGCATCACACAGTAAATAACAGAGAAAATGTGAAAATTAGTTACATTTTGTATTTCTTTGGTTCAATTATGGTATAATATGATAAAAAATTGTGATAATAAACAAATGTACTAGAAGGGGCAAACTACATTTAAATAAAATTTAATAATATTTTGAAATTACATCACTTCATTGTATCGTGAAAAGAAACTCAAGCTTAAAGGAACATTCTTGTAGGTGATTCACGAAAAAGTTAATTGAATGGTGTGATCATTTCTATTGATTTGAAAATTTCTCAGGAGATTTAAGTACAGTAACTTTAAGGAAGGTGACAAATTGCATCTTTTAATTTTATTGCTGTAAATTTTACCACACCTGTCTGTATTTTTGTATTTGTTTAAGGTTTGCCATAGAATAAAAATTTGTAATACAGTTGAAAAAGTGTCTAAAATTTTATATTTTACTTCAAAGATTAGATTTCACTTGCTTGCATAAAAAATTCTTCACCATAGGATACCAAGATACTGTTTTCTAGAACAAGGATGATATTTTTACTTTCAGAGAATGAAAATATACTTACGTTTCCACAAATTTGATAAGAATTTAACATTAATGTAAACTAAGGTGGTTTCCCATTGTATGAGAAATGTTCCTTTTCATGCTTAGAATAAACACTTTCACAAACAGGATAACTGGAGTGGTCAGAAAACAAATAGCATCCTCCACCTAACAGCAACTCATCAACATGCAGAACTCCAAAAGTCAAACATAAAATCAACATATTGGCTAATAACCTGGTTAGGTTAAACTAGTTTACTGGGTACCCAATCATCCATCTTTCCTATCTGGAGGATATGTAATTAAGTTAAACTGTTAAGTTAATGTATTTCACATGGTAACATGATGAAAAATTCCTAATTTTTGCATAAGAATTTCATTACCCGAACTTGATCAAAGTTTCTGTTAACCATTGACATCTTATGACATTTATTGTTGTCAGTCCTCAATTTTTAGGGAAACTTTCAAACCTTTATTAATTCATCTGAAAGTACTGGGTCAAACTTAAAATGAATGTTGTCTCTGTAGTTCTCTGCTATAATCTGATGAGAATTTCACCATGGCTGCCAGTGGCTGTTAAGGAATTCTGATTGGTCAGTCTTCTTAAATCTTGTTGGATATCACTATGCAGACTTCATTGTTTTTTGGCGATAGATTAGTGTTGGTTGGTCAGATGACTAATGGCAATCAGATATTCTAGATGGCCACCATGAATTGACAAAATATTTAGGCATTATGTGGAGAGATCTTTTTAAATGTCTGAAAATATCCAACAATGTTAGGGATGAATTTTGTACCTGGCAAAGGTCTAGGGCACCATTGGTAGAGAAGTCACAGCAGTGTGAGTTTGAATCCTGCTGTGTAAGGACAAAAACCTTACCTTTTGTGCTAAGATGTTCTTTAGATAGTCCTAGTCTAAATTATAACTGTTTAAAGATGGCCACCACAACTCAACCTATGTTAATTAATGACTGATTCAAGGAGGCCACTAAACTCAACTTGCTTAAAAAAGAGACATATTGGGTTTTGAAACTTTTTTGAAATTTGAATACCTGTCATATGGGTGTGCATAATGGCTGTTCCTTGTCCTATGCCAACTTGTGAATGGTTTGTCAGTTGCTGATACAAGATAGCTGCCACAACTTGTCTGATTAAACTTTTTTTCTCTGGGAATACAAAAAAGGTGTTTCTGATTCATAGTCAATGATGCTCCTTCAAAATTTTTTTTTCTGCTGAAGATTTTATTTTCAAACTTAAGGATCATCAAATCAAGCCAATCATTTTGAATATTGACCATCAGACTGAAGGTTCATAGGCACTGTATTAAATGATTGAGTCTTGTTATTTACACTAGCCAAAACTTTATATTTATTTACCTTTTAAAAATGAAATTTAAAAAATTGATATCAGAAATCTCTCTGCCTCAAAAGTCCCTGATGAACACCTGGTTTTCTCAATTAAATTTTCAAAAAATATTGTGATAGGCATATTGTTTACTACAACAACAGCCGTTAGGAGTTCTACTTTTATGATCACTAGAGATATTTTTTTACTGGTCACCTAAGGGAATTTTTCAGCGTGTCCCTGATCAGATATAAACCATCTATTTATATTGACTATAAAACCTTTAAGTTACAGATATAAAAGTTATTTTCATATTCTTATTAAAAGAAACTGTTTATAATTTTAGATTGAAGAGATTTAGTTTACTTTGTTTAAAAAATATGAATGAAAATAGCACAAAGCAGATCAAGCAAGTAATATTCCCAGAATTTCATTGTATTTCTAATTAAAACGATTTCAAGCTTGTTAATAATTTATAGCATGCAGGAATAATTAGTTAAATCATTTGATGTTTGTTAGATTCTAGATATCAGACCATTTTCCAAATTCCAAAAAAAAAAATTCCCTACAAAATTAAAGAAAAATACAGCTTTTGATGTAAATTATGTGTCATTGATATATTCACTACCTTGGTTGTTCATGCTTAGAATATTTCCTCTTAAAATTGAACCATTTTAAACTGGCTTACTGAAAAAAGCCAATCTCTTTAAACTAGTCACATTTACATGATCTAAATGTTTATTGTAAATTAACCTTTGTAAGCTGGTCAAAAATTTCAAAAGAGATTTGAATGTATCAGCCAATTATTGTACCAAAAGTTAAATTATTCAGTAGATGGTTGTTGTATACTGTTTTAAGGTTACATTGGTAGACCAAACATGTCATTCTGCAAAAGAAATAAAATCTGAAGAAGAAATTTAATCTCTTGCATCCATATGGGTTGTATTTTCTGTTTGGTAGACAGTATTGTATGTGGTTTACAACTGATTATTACGTACTTTATTGCCTTCCGTTGACCTGTTACATGAAAATCACCAATTAAATTGTTAAACTTTAAAATGGGAAAATTAAAAATTCTGTGAACAATGAATGATATAGTTTCTAATTTTTGTTAGAGGAACCTTAAGGGTTACGCTTTCTTTTTTTATCCCATTTGCAATTTGAATTTAACATTTTTATGCAAATTTATTATTATTTATTTAGTAAGAAATCAGTTTTTCATTGTATGCTGAATAGGTTGTCTCTAACGTAAGACAACTGAAAAACCTGATAAAATAATGGTTCATTGAATTTGAATACTTGCTCTTGTTTAGAATTAAATGATTTAGATCTGGAAATTCTTTTTAAAATTCGATGTTTAGGGAAATAGGTCTCTTTTAAAAAAGAGAGAAATAGGATATATTTATCTTTTTTTGATTGCCTTAGATAAGTTTTATAATGAAAATACTTTTGTTCATGAACTATGCTGATTTTTGTTAAAAGTAGTTGTTGTTTTGAATAGCAAGGAAAATTCCTTTCCCATTGAAAAAAAAACTAATGGAAATTGCTCAGTTGTAATTTTAAATGACATTTCTGTGTATGTATGGTTTCAGACATTTAAATTTCAGTTATAGTTAAAATGTCAAGATGCTATTTGAAATTATGAATGGAGACAAAATAATTTGTTTGATTTACTTTTAACAAACAACAACAAAAAAACATTTAGATTTTGCCTACAACAAAAAGGTAGCTCATAACAATAAGTATAAAATATTGCATGCAATTGGAATAGCTCTCGGAGGATGTAAAAAACGGCCACCACCTGAAGGATTTTGACACTGTTTGCACCAGAATTCAATAAATTAGGTAATATTTATGTGGATTTTCTGTTTGATGTTTACAGAAAGAGATTCCTGGCTGTAAAACATGGAATTCTCCGAATCCAGGCCCAGTATCGCATGTACAGACAGCGAAAACGATACCAGAGGGTGAGTTGGTAGCATTACCATACTTTGTCACTACTTTTAAATGCCATTTTTAAGAAGATTTTTTGCTGTGGGTTTTCTTTATATGACAGTTGGTCATTGATATTTTTTTACTTTTCATGCATTTTGATATTGTCTCATTAATATTTATTCTATGTCCCATCATCCTATATTGATTTAAGCAACTTTGCATAAAAGGATGTAAATACCATTGTTGTACTGTCACACAAGGACTTATTTTTGCTTTTAAATTCTTCAGTACAGATATGGCCCCAAAACAATAAGCCAACCATTTGGTAACCTCAAAATTTGAAAGATAAAAATACAACTTGAAAACAGCAACTATCAATGCACCTTCAGTAAGAACAACTAATTCATGTCAACAAAGGTACTTAGCCCTTTAGGGACCCGTATCCAACCATTTGTGGGGATAGAATCGGATGGTAACAATTGTAGTCTTGAGTCAGCTGAGAGCTTTTTCTATGAATTTTCTTATGCATATATGTAACTGTGTAAAACAATGAATTAAAGCATTATTACCTTCATCACATTTTCAGGAATTGACAAGCCAAAAGAAAAAACTACTGACCTATTGACCTTTTAAAATTTTTAAGGAGGTGATCAAGATGACAACATTTGTTTCTGACCTTATTGAGTTTTTGCAAAATAAATTTGAAATTAGGTTGAAGTACTAACCCAAATTTGTTGTGAGTTATGGCACTGTTTATAACACCCTACCTATAATCAGTATTAATGATAACTAGTCATATGCTAGTATCCAGGAAAAAAACACTAATTCATTTCTCTAACATTTTCAACTAAATTTGAGAATGTTGAAATTTGTCTAGCCCTTTTACCTTAACTTTAACTTGGCAAAGACAATATATATTCCGATTCATACATGTCTTGGCTATCATCCCACAAAATACATATTAGGTTTAAAATCTTCTAGTGAAACGCTGTCTTCCATGATGAACCCCCTGTTTAAAAACGCAATTTTACTTCCTGGAAAGCTTGGTTAGTCACACATTGTTGGAACATGCCGCCAAATTTAAAATCACTCTTAAAACTGATGAAACCTGTGCTTAAATTCATCCCAATACATAATTCTTTCAAATAAAGCTTCCCTTCATCAACTGTTCTTGATAATACGGCGTACTGAATGGGACTATATTGTGTAATTTTAGCACTATTTTTTGCGTGTGTTCTAACTTTCGGGGTGAATTAGTGGTTTGACACCTCCAGTATTATAAGGCAGTGTAAAAGTAAAAGTATCTGTGTCTGAGCATATTGTAATCTATGATAATCCTTTCAATGAAGTAGCACAGGACATGGTCAATCATGTATAAACCATTCAGACTTAACCATTTGTTTTTTATTTGAATGGGTGATGAAATAAAAAAAATTGAGCACAGATAGTTTATTGATTGATTGGTTGTTGTTTAATGTCCAACAGCTAATATTTCATGCATATTCAGGACGAGAACAAGTTATCATGGATAGTTCATACATACATATTCTAATAGTTATTCAGTGTGTGAAGTACAAGGCCATGTTACTAATGTTATTAAATATTCTGGTCTTGTTCAACAGTGATAATTATTTAACAGTTATTGTAATAGATCCACAGTTTCAACATTTTTTATACTTTTATTAATGTAAATGAATTGTGTTCATACTTTACATATCAGCCTTACTTACCAAACCAAATTAATTCTTGTGACACACAGACATTTGAATGATATAAAGAATTATGAAAAAGAATTGATTACGTCCCAAATAGGATGAACATTAGAAGTCATTTAAATTTATACCACATCTTTTTAGTATCCAAAGTTCATAGGCCCTTGACTTTATTAACATTTATCATAATGTTACTGGTCTTGTAAAATTTGTCACAGAAATGAAGATATCTTTCCACCCATTCCTGACCAGAGGCTAAAGATGTGTTAACATGGAGATATAAACAGTTAATCATTTTATCATCTTTCATACACCCTAGCCTAACCTCAATGCATGGTTACGACTTTTGACTTTTCCATGTTCAAAACATCACAATTTCCATGTATTGCTACAATTTTTTATAATTAAAACATATTGTATTCTATTCATAAAAATAATTTCAATCAATCATGGTTAATTTGTCTTGTATTATTATATAATTAGTTGTAAATTTTTATATTGGTTTCTTCTGATTGACAATTGGTTCTGCTTCATTAATTCCATTTTGTTTGTCTGGGTAACCAACATGTTTTGGTCCAAGGTGTCATGATGGATGAAAATTCCATCATCAGTGATTGATGGCTATAAATCTAATATCTGTTTGCATTTGTCATATCAGGACTTTAGAAAATTATTTTTAGCCTAAGACATTTGAACATTGAAACATTCAAGAAGTCAGTATTACCTTACTTTGGGATATATTGAATTACAAATGTTGATACAAACTATGGATTCAGACTACCCGTCCAGTGAAGCATCATCTTGTGCTGCAGAAATTAAGTTTTATTTCTTACAGGACTTAGCAGCAAAACTGGAGAGAGAAAGACAAGAAAGAGAAAAACGAGAACAAGAAATCAGAAAGGAAAAAGAAGAAAAGGTATATAATTTGATTGAAGATAGAATTTGATAGCGATACAGATTTCTATGAATAATTGATTGATGTTAGCAAGGTAACACAAGTTTTTATGCTGCCACCTTGAGGCAATGGGGACATTAAGATTTAACCTCATCTATACGTACATCAGTTATTGTCATCAAATTTTTCTTGGATTGATCTGATATTTGGTCTAAAGCATTGTACCATATCTCCCCTTTTCAGGTCCATTATATGTTTACCGGTAGTTGGTAGTTTGAACTCAGTTTGGGTATCTTGAACCTCTTCTTTAGTCTACATAAATTCATTATGTTTTGTAACCTCAGTAATTTGAACAGTCATTTAACTAGAACAGTTTGAATTGGTCCTTTAATTAATCAAGCTGTTAACGCTTGACTCAATTTAATATAGAGGTCTATTTAAACTTCACTTTAAGATTTGATGTAATTTTTGTTAGAATTATTGCTTCTTCTATGGCAACCTAACAAAAGTCTGGCATGTTAGATGAACATACACACACTCTGTTGAACTGATTTCATTGTATTCCTAAAGGGGTAAATGATGTTCACATATTTCATAATCTTTGTGACTCATTCTTAAAACAATAGTGATAATCAACAAACTTCATGTTCTTGTAGAAAAATGACATTGCATATTTTATTGAAAATATCTACATGCACACAATTTCCCAGTTTGCATACTAATCTAGTGGGCATGATTTTAGGAATATAACTGCAATTTTAAAAATATCAAGGTCATTACATATGCACAAATGAATATTGTTAAACTAAAACACATTGACTCAGCTTGAATTTTAAAGTTTTTTGCTATTTAAAAGTTTTTTTACCAGTGTAGACATAAGGTTTTTTCCAAGAAAATATACATTAATGAACCAAAATTATTGAAAGCCAAGGCCCAACAACCCCCATTGTGTATTGTATTATATGATTATAGTTTGCTTGGTAGGTAAGAAAGCTTTCAATATTCACTCCAAGTAATTAAGCATAGTTTGTCCTAGCCAGTCATGTACAGTGAAAACAAACTCTTTTTGAATTTAGACTTCATCATATTGTATTGGTAGATTCATTGAATTAGTCTGTCAGGATGACATATGGACATTAATTACATGGAATTATGACCTGCATCTAATCAAGCTGTCAATCATTCAAACAGGTTTACTTGTTTGATCCTGTCCAAAATGTCATTGCCTGTCTGTTTAAATCTCACTTGTATGCCTGCTTCTGTAGATTTTTATAGTTTGTCCCATTTTTTAGATAATACAGTAATACAGGTTGAAATGGTCATTGTGAATTTGGTTCTGTTTGCTGCCCTTAAAATAGTTGATTCTTTTTTCAATCAAATCAGGTGGTTTGGTATGGATTTTTGAGTTCAGTTTTATCTCCTTAAATTCATAAGGTTTGTTGTTTTTTTCTTTATTTACAAGGATTTTTTTTAAGAAAAACTTAAAATAGGACATGTTGAATTTTTAAAAAGAGGAATAATAACAGATGATTTTTTTCTTATTTGATCAAATTAAAATAAATGTTTACACTGGCTTTATAGTAAGAATATAATTCCATTCAATGAGGAAGTCAAATGCAGGAATTAAAAATATTGTCTCTTAGTCCCCTGACTCAAAGCCAAGAAGTGAAATATTTACATGTAATTGACACCTATACTCTTCATTGTAACTCTATACTATCCATTTACAGTATAATTTATAAGATTATCTGATCTTAAATACCTTAAATGGGCAAGCCAGGTCAGCATTATACTGTCATATATCTCACTCACCATCCCCAGGGGGACAGGACACGGCCCAACACCTCTGTCTTTGATCTGTAGATTGTACCTTTAAAGGAATGGTTGTTTTATAGTGTACAAGCATTTATCAAATTCCATAATGTATTTGCTGGTACATGTACAGGGATGATTTGGATATACAACCTGTATGATAAATAGTTGACACTGCTTAGTAGCTATTAAACATGTTAAAATTTTATAGATATTTATGATAGAAAGAAGTGTTTGTCATATTTAATGGATCTGAATAAAGTTTTTAAGTACTCTTTTGTAATTGAAAAACTTTTCTTTAAATGCACAATATGGCCAAAAGCTGTTGATTGTAATTCGGAGTCAAAACAATAATATATTTAGATATGTTTATGAGTAAAGCTGTTGCTTATACTTTGGAACTGGAATGGCTCAACTATCGTAGTATTCAGTCCATTCATCATCCTTTACAATTGTTAGAACTTTGTTTATTCAAATAGTCCTCTAACATGAACAATTTTTTAGTCCCTTTATTGTTGAAGTAACTGGAGATCCTCTGTATTTAATCTGAATCAACATTTTGGGAAAATGATAAATTTAGCTCACCTGAATCTATGTGAGCTATGGTCATCACTTTTTGTCTATGCATTCACATATACTTAAAGATCTCCACCTTTAAAACCACTGGGTCAATTAAATTTAAACTTTGGTGAAGTGGTCTTTGAGTCATCCTTTAAAAAAATTTATTTGGCCTCAGGTGGTTCCTCTTCAGAATTATATCGGGCATGCTCACCAATTGATGAAGACAGCCAACACTTCTGAATTTTGTTTAACATTGGACCTTATGAGAAATTCATTTAAAATCTTCTTGTCTGTTACTGCTTAGCTAATATGAACCAAACTTTGGTGGAATGGCCCTTAGATGGTCTCCTAACAAAACTTTATACAGCATCCTTAATGACCAACCAATATGGTCACAGCCAAAATTAGTTTTATCATAAGACTTATGGGCAATCCATTTAAAAAATCTTCCTGGTTTGAAGGTACTCAGCAAGTTGGAACTAGTTTTTAGTTAAATGGTTCTTTACCAAACATTTTTCTGATATCCTCAGAATCACCAAGATGGCCACAACAGCAGAACTTAGTTCAACATGACCTTGTGGGAAATCTAGTTAAAAGTGTTTTTATCTTAAATTGCTATCCCAGTCGGAACCAAAATTTGTTGGAATGTTTTTTTTTTTATTTTCCTCTACCAAACTTTCCAATTTTGTCTGGCCCTTCTGTTTTCTTTTGCTATTTCTTTGTTCAGAATTCCATGTTGGCAAACAACAATATGGAGTTTCTGTCAGGTGGTCAATACAAGCTCCTGACATCCTCTGGTTTTCTACTGAAATAGCTGAAGTACATGACTTTATTGATTTTGAATAAGTTGAAAAAAACTATGTTTTGAAATGATTTGCAGGATTAAGGACAAAATGTCTTCTTAGACTATACCTTCCTTTTCTAGCAGATCTTGGAGGATTCATTCTAAAACAAAAATAGGAAATATATAGGAATCAATTGTTAAAAAGTGTATGATACAGATAGAGCTACATTTTTTAACTCTTTTTTGGTGGTAGGGAAGATTAGCAGAAACAATATAAATCTGCATATATACTCCTTCAATATTTTCAGTGTTGCGAGTCCCATAATAAAGACATTCTTGTCTTCTTTTATTACTAGTAAAACTAATATGACCAAGTCTTATATATCAAATATTAGTTTACATTGCCTTTATTTCTGTGAAATAATCATGGGTACCTTATATCATTTGATGTAGGAAGTTAAATTGTTACATAATGGTATGCATTGAAATGTGCAATAGTGATATTTAAATAATGATTTACATACTAAAAGTTAGACATTGTCAATAGACAGTCATTATCTCTACATTAAAAGTTGAATTGTAGATATTATTTGTGAGAAATTACATATGCATGTATAATCGGCTTTTATATGATTATAAGTAAAAGAAATTACAATTGATTCAACGAAATTAGAAAGGTAGGATTTTTTTTTTTGATTTAGGAATTTAGCTCTCCATTTCTTTTTGCCAGTTTTTTTCTTTTTTCTGATATCATATAGTGGAGCTGCTTTTCTTTTCATGTGAACATTGTTATCAAAAGTTTAAATGTGAATTGTCGAAATGGAGACTTACAAAATTCTTATTTTGTGCTGGCTCACCAAATAACATAAGTAGAAATTTTAAAAAATTTGAATATTATATTTGCTTTGTATATTTTCAGGAACGGAAGGCTAGAGCGATGGCAATGATAGCTAATCTTGACATTCCAGGCCCATTGGCTTTTGTTTACAACAAACTTGATGGTAGGCAAAGTTTTATCCTATATCATGGAGTAATATATATAAATGTTTTATTTTTAAAAATAGTACTGCACAGACAGACAACAAAAGGTATTAGATGTTACATTATGAAAGTATAAGAAAAGAATTGAATTAACTATGTTCAGGATTAAAAAAAGCTAAATTGATCGTAAAATGATGTTGGAAGTACCCTGTGCATTTATTTTAAATCACATAGTAAATTATGGTTCTGAATACCTAAAATGTTGTATAGAAAAAGGAGATGTGATTCTTTAGCTCCCTTGGCCCAAAAGGCAAAAGATCTATTGCCATCACTTGGCTTCTGTCATCCGCCAATATTTCATATATTAATTATCTCCTCTAAAACCACTAGGCCAAATTTGACAAACTTTGGTGGGCTGGTCCTTGAATGGTCCTCTACCATTTAATCTACTCTTGTGTTCCTGTTACTAAAAAAAGAAAAGAGGGTGGTAAATTTAAAAGATCTTCTTGTCTGAAACAACTGAGTCAATTGCAACGAAATACCTGTGGAATAGTCCTTGTGTGACCCTCTAGCTTAATTTTGTCTGGGATTCCTGCCAGAAATCCAAAATGCCATCTTACTGAAAATAGAAAGGGGGTATATTTTAAATTTTTTTCATTCTGTAACAACTTGGCTAATTTCAACCAAACTTTTGCCGAATTGTCCTTTAGATAAACAAATTATTTATTCTTGCTGGCTAACCAAAATGGCTGCCACAGCCTAACTTAGTTACACATAAGAACCTATGGGAAATTCACTAAGAAATCTTTTTATCTGAATCTTCTGAGTTATCTGCAACCAAACTTTGGTGGAATTGTCTTTATGTGGTATTCTTCCAAAATTGTGTCCTGCATTCTTACCCACCTGCCAAGATGGCTGCCACAGCCAAACATAGGACCCTATGAGAAATTCACTCAAAATCTTATAATCAGAAACTACAGAGCCAGTTGCAACCAAACTTTGGTAGAATGCTCCTTGAGTTGTCATCTTTTATAATATGTCTGGCATCCTTGACCACCAACCAAAATGGCTGCCACAGCTACATAGGTTATTATGGGAAATTTAGTTTAAAATGTTTTCTTGCATTCCAGCCTGCCAGCAAAGTTGGCTGCCACATCCAAACTTGTAAAATGGTACTCCAATGTAAATTCACATAGAATCATTTTGTGTGAAACTACTGAGCCAATTTTCCCCCTTCCAAAATTTTGTACAACATTCTTTCATCGCATGGACCAACAAGGAGCCACAATCAGGTGAGTGATACAGGCTCCTAGGAGCCTCTTGTTAATCATCTAGTTTGTTAAAGGAATAAATTTAAAAGGCAAGGTATCCAGACATTAAATATCTGTTAATGGGATTTTCTGTTTTGAACAGATTGGCATTGTATCCATACCGACAGACAGATTGTTGTCATTGATGGTCATGTGACTCCATTGGACATGAAGTATAACCTTCCAGAAGATATCAATGCCCATCCATTCAGTAAATTTACAAATGTCTACTTCAAGGTACAGTATATCTCACATGTAACTGACCTGCTTTAATTGTTCTTATAGAAACTTGGATGAATTAAACAAATTGGTGGAAGGAAAGGTATTAACTTCTACATAATGTAAATTGCTGGTGCATCATGCATCATGGTATTTACCACTAATGCATTTCCACACAGGTGCTTGAAAAAATCTTAGTCATTAATGTGTTTAAATGCATTTGGACATTCCATAAAATTAAACAGATACATCATGTTGAATCAAAATATTTGTAAAAAATTAAATTTTAGAGAAATAATTTCACTTGCATATGGCTCAGGAAATTTTTAGTTCCTTGACTCTCTTTTTTTGCAAATAACCCTCCAAAAATGATATATCTGATAAAAAATTATTTTTATTTTTGCAATTGTGTCAGTTAAAGTGGATTAAAATATTGAAAAGAAAGTGAACAGCATTTGTCTGTATCAGTGTCCTTTAACATGAAAAAAATTACACAAGTAAAACAAATGACATTCCTGAGTCCAAAATTAGTCTCCACTAAGACTATAAATAGCTTGATAATAATCTAAATCATACTGGTCAGTTATTTATCTGATTTTGAAACATTTTGTTGACCTTGTTCTTAATTTTTAAAATATTTCAGTGACCTACATGTGATCATTGATAGTGACTTTAAACATTCTGACCTTTGACAAGGTCAATTAATATTCTTTTGAACTTTCTATATGTAGTTTTGCAGTAGTAATTTGTGAAGTACTGGTTTTAATTTAGAAGGTTATGGACAAGAAATTATAACTGAAGAGAACTCTGCTGGCCTCTAGAGTATAATGAAAATATTTTAAAGTTATCCTGACTTGGCTCTGTGAAAATGATACTTGTATTTCATTTTAGGATCCAAATTGGGGTGTGACCTTTGAACCCATCAGATCACCCTTGACAACATATGTAACAGGAGAAGACAACTCTAGACAAGCAGTTTCTGTCTTTAAATTGGTATGTTTTGTTTAAGTAAAATCCCCAAAATAATTTACATTTAGAATTCCCTAAAGGTAGAGATCATTTTTTGTCTGAAACAAGGATTGATGATACTGATGTTTGAAAAGAAAAAGAAAATTATTAAAAAGCTAAGCTGGCAATTACAAGTACATTGTGTTTATGGTATACTTCATTTAAAAAGACATGTTAGGAAATTTTGTGTTCTGTTTGCAACAACTTGTTTACAGTGCACCCACGTTAAACCACACCTCTATAATAGCGGTCCCTCACTTATCATCACATTTTTTTGAGGTCCAGATTGTAAAAAGAATTTTGAAGAATCAATAAGTTCTTCATGACTTTTTGCAGATTCTCAGATACATGAATGACCAAACATTGAGTGCCAAAAAGGAAAAAGCCATGGCTGATTACATAGTACAGATGGTATGTAGGAAATGTTGCTTGTATTATGTTTCGGTGTTAGAATTTTGTAGAATACATTTGGTTTCTATTATTGCAATGAGTGTTAGAATTTTGTAGAATACATTTGGTTTCTATTATTGCAATGAGTGTTAGAATTTTATAGAATACATTTGGTTTCTATTATTGCAATGAGTGTTAGAATTTTGTAGATTACATTTGGTTTCTATTATTGCAATGAGTGTTAGAATTTTGTAGATTACATTTGGTTTCTATTATTGCAATGAGTGTTAGAATTTTGTAGATTACATTTGGTTTCTATTATTGCAATGAGTGTTAGAATTTTGTAGATTACATTTGGTTTCTATTATTGCAATGAGTGT
>JARWCS010071960.1:0-15644 GCA_034783895.1 Geukensia demissa | reverse complement strand
AACTTCATACAATTTGAAGTAAGAAAGATAAGACATTGTCAAAGTAAATAAAATGCAAAATTTCAAACAAAAAATTTCCAAAATAAAGTTTACATTTAAACCATTTTAATTAACTATGGTTTGAATAGCACAAGCAAGCTCGGCTGAGGCAGCCATCTTGGTTGGCAGATGACCGATACAATTCTAAAAGGAACCCATCTAGGGACCAATTCACCAAAGATTGGTTCCAATGGAGTTAAGTTTCAGGTGAGAAAATATTTTTTTAGGAATTTCCCATAGGGTCCAACGTCATATTAAGTTGGCCAAGGCAGCTGTCTTGGTTGGCGGATGTGGTCAACAAACAAAAGTCTGAAAGAAATTCTCCTGGGGACCATTTCAACAAAGTAAAGTGCCAATGGAGGAAGTAGATCCAGTCAAGAAGAATTTTTTCATGAATTTCCCATAGGGTCCTATGTAAAACTGTGTTTGGCTGTGGAGGCCATCTTTGTTGGTGAGTGGGGTCATCAGACATAATTAATGAAGAGGACCAACCTAAGGACCATTCCACCTTTATAAGGTTCTAATTGTGCAAGCAGTTCAAGACAAATTTTTTTTTTGCAAATTTCCTATAGGGTTCTATATAACACTTAGTTCGGCTGGGTGGCCATTTTGGTTGAAGGTTGGAAATTCCGGACACAATTTTGGAAGAAGACCACCTAAGAATCATTTCAGTAAAGTTTGGTAAGATAAGCACAATAGTTTCAGACTAGAAGATTTTTCAAATTCATCCCCCTTTTTTCTATTTTTAGCCTGGAGGCCATTTTGTTTGAAGGTCGGGTCATTGGACATAATTTTAGTATAGGACCACCCAAGGACCATTCCTGCCAAGTTTGGCTAAGATTGGCTCAATACTTTCAGAAAAGAAGAGTCTTCAAATTTAATCCCTACTTTTTTTCTATTTTTGGCCTGGCAGCCATCTTGGTTTACGGATCAGGTCATCGGACACAATTCTGAAAGAGGATCACCTAAGGATCATTTCAGTAAAGTTTGGTAAAGATTTGCACAATAGTTTCAGAGGAGAAGATTTTTAAAATTTATCCCCACTTTTTTCTATTTTTAGCCTGGAGTCCATTTTGTTTGGAGGTCGGGGTCATTGGACACAATTTAAGTAAAGGACCATTCCAGCCAGGTTTGGCTAAGATTGGCTCAATACTTTCAGAGGAGAAGATTTTTCAAATTTCATACCCCCTTTTTTCTATTTTTAGTCTGGTGGCCATCTTGGATTATGGATCAGGTCATCGGACACAATTCTGAAAGAGGACCACCTAAGGATCATTTCAGTAAAGTTTGGTAAAGATTAGCACAATAGTTTCAGAGGAATAGATTTTTTAAATTCATCCCCCTTTTTTTCTATTTTTAGCCTGGCGGCCATTTTGTTCGGAGGACGGGGTCATTGGACAAAATTTTAGTAAAGGACCATCCAATGACCATTTTAGCCAATGTGATCAAGATTCACTCAATACTTTCAGAGGAGAAGATTTTTTAAATTTCATCCCCCCTTTTTTCTATTTTTTGCCGGGCGGCCATTTTATTAGGAGTTCGGGGTCGTTGGACACAATTTCGAAAGAGGACCAACCAAGGACCATCCCACCAAAGTTTGGTCAAAATTGGCTGAGCGGATTTTTTTGTAATTATAAACGGACGACGGACGGACGACGGACGCCACGTGATGAGAAAAGCTCACAAGGCCTTATAGGCCAGGTGAGTTAAAAATGTTAAATTCTTTTCAAAATAGTCAAATATGCCCTTTAATTTGGTCGAAATGGCGAAAAGTATACAAGAAAAAGTAATGAATTATTTAAGGGCGACTATTAAACAACTTATTATTGTATCACAAATTCTAAAATTTGGGACTAATATGGGGCTTAACGTACCTACTCCTTTGTGTTTTGAATATTTTGGTATCAACCTATATAAGATGTGGATCGTGTCTTTCTGGCAAATATTCCAGATTCTGTCTTTTAAATATTATAACGGAGTTTTTCTTTTGTAAAGACGTCTCCGTGCTTGAGTTGTATTATCTTATTTATTTTGGAATACTGGAATGTGTGTTGGTAATACACGGTTTACCTTGTATCTAACATTTTATTTTGTAACAAGATATGGATCGTGCATATGTTCCATATCTTTTATGACAATGCATCATGCCATATTTTCACAGGGAGGAAATATCATCACACAATAGGTGTAGCTTTATCCATATTATCCGAATTGTCAATAGTTTGATATTTGTACACCGACGATTTAAAAACTTTTATTTAACAAAACATTTTATAATATAATAAATTAAAAATACAAAAATATATTAACAAGATGGTCATTTGCGCAACACGTGAAACAGATAAATGTCAACAGTTTATCACGCATACACTCGCACCATGGCAACGATACGCATGGAAATCGTATACATGTAAAATGTAAGTTTTCCTGAAAACAAATGGAAATGGAGGACACAGGGATCATATAGAAATCAAGATCAAGCCACATACTTTGATGTAGAATAACCGAATTATACATACGGATTTAAACAGCTATTTACTCTAGTGCTTCATTACCTCGACTTGAAAACCAAAACAAAACATACATCGTCACACACATTTAGCTACAAATATCTTCAAACATTTCGAGCAAACTATGTGGGAGTTGACTGTAGTGTTCAGTATGGTATAAGCAATGACTACGTTCACCGCTGCAAAGTTTTTCTGCTTGACCTTTGCTGATATTGTTCCCTACTGACATCACAAAAACGTCACTTTTAAAAGCAGTCCGTCTAGTTTCTTTGGCGGCCGTTTCAGGAAATGTTAAATCGTTGTCAACAAAGAGCACTACAATTGATCTATGTCTTTCAATGTTGTGATGTTGTTTTTGATATTTTATTCTAAACTTCCGTAATAAGTGTGTTAAGCCATCGCTTTCTTTGGTATTTAAGGAGTTTATGAATTCTGATCTTAGTTTGTAATCAGAAAAAAATACATTTTTTTGTTTGGAACAAGTTTTTGACAATACTCCAATTTGAACATTATTGTCACTGAAGTCTATGCTTTTAACAACTCCAACAATGCTTTTCCTAATCACTCTAGATCTATACAGTCCAATTGCACTGGAATCGTAGATAAATGTAATCGCTGTTGGTCGTGGAAAGTGACAGACTAAAAAGTAAAAAAATACATAATTACAGCTTGCCTGTTACTGAAACTTTAACCCATGATGACATTAATATAACATGATAATTAGTGGCTTCAGATGTCTCCTGGGCAACTAAAGAAAAACCTGAATTACCACAAAACCTGCTATCCTTCACCTTTTGATTGATATTTGACTTTCATTCAAAACAAATGATTTTTTTCTAATGTTATCTAATGATGAATTACAAATAGTTTCTCTCGTTCAGATTTGAGATAAGTTGCCGCGGAAGGTGGTTTTATTATAAAAACTGGACTAGAGTGATATCAAGTGTCAAATTTATCCACTGAACATGTTATATGCAATGCAAGTTTTTAACCACTGAATATAGTCTTGAGTAAAATTATATTCCAGAAATCTATAGCATTTGGATTAGGCAGAAAATTCGTAGTAGCTAATTACTCGTTAGTTAGATTATCTCTCTCACACACACAAGAAAGGATAATAACAAAATAAAAAATGTATATAAATGCCGAAAGGATTTAGATTTTTTACATTTATCAAACTTCACCTGCGAACAAAGCGCTTGCTCTTTTTCTGAATTAACCTTCATCAGGACTAGGTACCACTCTGGCAAATACAATGGAATTCTAAATTACGATTACATTTGTAAAAATTTCAATTTTGGAGACGCTTGTACTTACTGTTCTTGTCGGATGCTTTTATTTGATGATCTGCCTGTACTGCAAAATGTTAATAATAAAAACGATAATAAAATACATAATGCTGTGGTAAATAATAATAATAATTATAATAATAATAATAATGAAAAAATAATAATTACAATATTTGGTTTTGCTTTTGGTAGGACTAGACAAAAGTATTTATGAACCTATTCTTCCTTGTCCTATAACCTTGTCCTTCCGGACACACAATAATTTGTCGTACAAAAATAGAAAGAGAAAAAGTCAGCCATCCATATATAAAGGTTAAATAAAGGCCGTAAGACAATATCTAACTTTACGAAAGATTTTAATTTCATGCCTTTTAATGTAGCAAACAAATTTTATCTCCTAGTACATAAAGGCACAACTGCATTTATTTTTGTTTTTGAAAATACAACCATTACAAATTGTCAGCTTACAACTGCTCGAAAGTCAACATTAAATCAAATATTTCTATTGTGGTAATCCTGATCTACATACTTTAAATTTTTAAATGAAGGAGGAATTTGTTATTTTACCGTTGAAATGATATCATTTAATCGATCCGTTTTGCTACAATTTTACGGGAGTGATTCATTCCCGATGTTTAAAATGTTAGTTCGTAATATACATGTATTCAATGAAGGCGGGGGTATGATAATTCGTTTTACCAATTACACCCTATGTTTATGCGATGCCGAGTACTGAGTTTATCATAAACATTTTCATTTATTTCAGCTCAATCTGAATTTTGCTCAACAAATTGGTAAACTTGTTTTTTTTTGCTGAAAACAATTTTAGTAGTAATTATAATTAAAGAGACAGACACACGATACCGAATATATATTTTATGTTTAAATGTCGAATCAGTGCATCAAGGCGTGATTGTGGTTTTCGCCATAACATTTGGACGGAATATGGAAAACCGATCGAACAAGAATAATAATAATTTTGGAATTACATGTCAAACAATCTGCTGATTGAATGAAATACAATTCATTTGTGCATCTTTATAATTAGCTAAAGGCATACATGTACACACATATATATATATGAAACATTTTGATAGTCACTAAATATTAATGGAAGCAATTGATTCACGAAACAACCTTAAAGGATTGATGTAGTAAACAATAAACATATCTAACATGCTCACCTCGACATGTGTTCAAGACAAGACTGTCTTTTATTGTTTCAAGGGCGTTGTAATCTTTAACATGAAATGTAAATTTTTCTTTCGGGTCACTGGCAAGTTCCTTCAGTTCTTGAAAGTCTGAATTTTCTTCTATTCCTATCGATATCAAATAAATTCCCTGCTTTTTGGCATCGATTGCAGCCAGTTTAGTATCTTTTGGGTGGATTGACTTCCCATCAGTAAATATTAGTGCAACACGAGCGGCGGCTTCCGGTCTCTCTTCAATTTCCGAAAAACCGTATGAAGTAAGGTACCGAATAGCTTTTCCCGTTTCAGTTCCACCAGTTAGTTGTTCAAGATCCATGATTTTCTTTGTAATTTCTTTTAGACTCAAATGATTCTGAAGAGGTAACATCAACTGGACATCGTCACTGTATGAAATGATACCTACTCTAGTCTTTGTCAAGTCATATAGTGCAATCAAATCTGCAACAAATCTCAATACTTTCTTGAAATTTTCTGACCAAATGCTATTAGAGTTGTCAAGCACAAAGAAAATGTCTAATGGTCTTTCTCTGCAACCTTAATAAACAAAAAAGTCATATAACAATTAAGTCCTACATCATGCAGATACGAATTCCTATAATGTGAGTATTGGTTTATAGAGATACATTGCGAATAAAAAATGTGTTGTCATCACTAAATCTCACGCACACGTACTTGACACTTGAGAAACATATCCATAAAAGGTAACTTGCAATATTTTTTTCATCTTTTTAGCTGAGTTGCGACGATGAAATCGAACAAAAGAATATACAGTCAAAATTTAATAAACAAAACGATGAAGTTAACAGAAATATTTTAGACAAATATCAGTGTAAAGTAATTTTGAGAGAAATTGTACAATGTGAAAGTATGGCTAAATTGAGCAGACTACTCTAAAATTACATTGACCAATGACTTACTTGCAATGCTTGCTGTGGGTACATTTTGGTCGTTTTGTACAACATTTTCATCTGAAAGTAAAAATGAAAATAACTAAAAATACTTGTAACGTGCTATAACTGGTTATATTAAACAGACAATTTCCATATCGTTGATAAGTTGAATTGTGCTATTTCTCCAATGAAGATTTTACTGTTACAGATGCTTATCACTGTTGATTTAAGACTAACAAGGCCTACACAATTATAGCCGTGATTTTCATTGCGAGGTCTAAAGAAAGACCAAAACGTCCAGGATGTCAATAAAATTTGGTAGAACAAATTATATATATTTATCGTTTTATTAGCCTGTTGTGAATGCAGCGTTTTATATCTTTACGTTTCATATATGCACAAGATTATTGCATTTGCAGACGTTATTAACCAAAAACTGTCTATTCCAACAGATAAATTAATTCTTTCAGCCTGCCTAATCAAACAAATTATGTGTTAAGTTCCAACGGTTTATGTAAGATTTGTGACCAACCACAATTACATTTATTGTTAAGTCTGACACAACTAAGTCACAATTTAGTGCAAACTTTACAGTGATGTTCATTTAAAGGCCATCGGCAACAGATGTTTTGCCGATCGGCAAAGAACATGACTGACAGAGTTAAATAACGCATTCTGGTTGGCTTAAACTTGAAAGCTTTTCTTGTCATGAACAACCAAGCCGATTAATTTTGAAAGCTTTTCTTGTTATAAACTATCAAGCCGATTTAAACTTACCTCTTCTACAAAAGTTTGTTTTTTTCATGCTGATCGGAAATTGATTCTGACTTGATTTAATAATGAATGCCAAAAGAATTTCTTCTGGTGCAAAACAGGACATTAGCTTTCAAGGTGTGACAAGCACTTAAGGATATACAAGAGGCAAGCTCATATTTTTTCGGTCAGGATTGCTTTGTTTTCAAGTATAATTATAGTAATCTCAAACCAGGAAATTTGAATGGTTGTCAATGAGACAGGCACCTAAATTATAAATGATTTAACATTTAGTCATTAAACCAGTTGCTAAGTTAAATTCTGGGAGTCAGGGTGTCCGATTCATACCTTCCTCCCGTAACTTTGCCTCTTAATCATAAATTGCCTTACTTTTCCCCTGACATTATCAATATCTTGAACAAAAATTAAAAGGGAGTCGAATTTTGCAGCATGTATATATTCATTAAAAGGAGTTTTCTAATCTGGTTACATGGCATATTTCCTTCTGAAATCGGTTTGAAAATTACGTAGTTTTACCATGAAACTTGTTTTTTTATCTTTTTATAATTTGCTAGAACATTATTTTACTTTCTTTACAATAATTTCTGCTTTGTAGATTTTTGAAAGTTAATAAGCACTGTAAAGCTTAATTATTGTACATTCTTACCATAACATGTCTGCTGGCTTAATGAATCGACAATGGTATCCAAGGAGTCAAAATTATCGACTTTGAACAAGGATCCGTCATTGGCTATAAGTCTCAACTCGCTATCTGCAGGTTTATTTCCAACCCCAACAGCTATAATATGGATTCCAGACAGCTTTGCTATTCTTGCTTCTGATTCTGTTTTTGTTTGGTTGTCAGAAATGCCATCAGTTATAACGATAATAATTTTGTTTGCATTTTTCCTCCCGCCAAATTTTTCAGAAAACATGTGTTTTCGTCCAAAGTTAATAGCTTCTCCCGTTTCCGTACCACCACCGAGATAAGAAATGTTTCCTATTGCCTCCATCAGTACTTCTTTCTTGTGGAAAGAATTAAGGCGAAAATCAACACGCACGCGGTGTCCAAAAGTTAATATCCCAACCTGTACCTGTTCACTACCGATTTCAAAATGGTCTACAATGTTCGAAACAAACTTCAACTGACTGTCAAACTGAGATTCGTGCATACTGTATGAAGAATCAAGCATAAACAAAACGTCTGTCATATGTCTTGGGCAGGATACAGCTGAAACTATATTTGAGATTGAAAACAATAAATTAATTAACCTTTGACTCACTTTAAAACTGGAAAAAATATTTTTTCACAGAAATTTCAACATTAATGTTTAGACCTCACGACTGATCCATTTGTTGCAAATATATATTTGTCTAATACTAATGCGCACATAATGGGTGGCACATTCGGAACATAGGTGCTTACGTTTTCCTAGTGTGGTTCAATCTTAAGGTAGTTAAATTATTTTGAATATATTTTCTTGCAATTAATTGAATTTCATTCCCCCAGTTTTCACGTATGAACTCACAGTAACGATTAGCCAAATTCTAAAGACATTTCCCCATTTCAAAATACAATTATTCTAGTTTTTATCTTATTCTTTTTTTTCTTCTTATTTTATTTATTCATATTGACTATTAAATGTCTTGACAACAATTGTGGCTTAGACACTCATAATATCAAGTTATTTTAAGCCTAATCTAAAGACATACAGTGATATTCAAGCAGAATGTAAATATAAAGTATAATTTGGCATGGATGTTTTTGCATTGTGTTGATGCGCTACAGTGAAAAACATATTAATAAACAAATATATTTGTATTTAGTCTGTTATATGACACGTTGAAGCCTTGTTAAGACTTTTAGATTTTTAACTTTCCAACTATCGTCCGCTTCTTGGTGCACCCTCTTTGATATGTCAAGTACTCCATATCTTTACTTTTTCCTATATATATGTTAAAACTCACAATAGAATTTTGTAAGAAAAATAAAAAATCAAAAATCAAAAATCATATGCAATTTATAATGAACCGAGAAATTTCATGGAGGTCGAGCACAATCTACATGTTTCGAACAAGTTTCGTAATTTTGAATTTTCTTCAAGGCCGCTGTTTTTTAAGTACTTCACCGTCTTAATTGACATTTATAACCCAAAGGGGTGATATGCTACTTTGTAGGTTTCTGTATTTAGTGTCTATATGTCCACGGATTTTGCCACATCATGTTAGAAATGCAGCTAGACATTAGATTACGTCGATTGTCGTGTTTTATCTATTTCATTTTTGAAGGTCGTAATGGGACCTGTAGAAGTTTAAATTCTACTGTCAATTTGTGGGTGGCTGTCTCATGGACAATCATGCCACATCTCCTATTTTTATAAATCATTTAAAAAATACGAATTAACTTTGAAACTTTGACCTAAATAAACAATATTTGTTTCAAACTTGCAAGGTGATATTTTTCATCAACTTACAATTAAATACAATCACTTAACGGTGGACATAATAATAAAGTGACATGATTGTGGTTTTCAGGAACTTGAAACCACCTGGGTGATTATTATTGTGGTTCATCATCTACCTGTTACCAACTGGATTAAACCTTTAAATTTGTCATGACACTTGTTCCGTTATATGTCCAGCTACCATATGAAACATACCTGTAAAAACTTGGAAGTGACATATCTGAAAAGAGAATCAGGTATAGTTTACGATGCGGTTATCTCGATTTTCTATGACTAAGACTTATTTGAGTGTAGGTAAACCCAGACTACTTTTATGTTTGGATAAGCTGATATCAAAAAAATTCTAGACTTAAATTCTTTGACAAACACTTGTGTATGTGTAACAGAGATAACCTCCTGTGCATTTGGGTTTTTAGATTATAAATTACTTGTAATTTAGGTCGAATGTGTATGTTTTGAAATCTCTGATCGATATACGGCAAAATATAAGACCTTGTAATGAATACAGTGAAACCTGTCTTGAGAGACTAATCCACCAATAAAGAGCTTCACAGTCAAACCTGTTCTAATAGGCGGAAAAAGAAAAAAAATATTCTACACCTGTATACCAAGGGAGTATCTTGAAAAATTATTCCATTTATGATGAAAAAATAAATTTTTAAACTTATTCCTTAATAGAGTCCTAGAATAATGTTCGTTGCTTTATTTAATACTAAAAAGGTTTCCAAAAGGTTGCCATTGTGTTTAAGACCTTTGTAATGGAAAAAAAAATAATTAGAAATAACAATGGGTTCTTTTTCTTGTATAAGTTAATGATATATACATTTGAAAATTTGAAGGGAAAATGGTTTCTCATGATTTTTGGCTCAGTAAGTTCTATTTATTAAAACCAAAGAAGAAATAACAAGAATTTCATAAAAAAAACTTATCAGAGACATTTTAAGGTGTTTTTAATGGAATTATGAAAAAATATGGTTCAAGGGAAAAATATTACTGCTATTAAATGGATAAAACCCTAAGAGTTCGAAAATCTGAAAAATGACTGAACATGAGCAGCAAGCATCCTTAAAGCAGGTTTGACTGTATTTTACATGAGTTATGCAAAGTTGTGACTTTTTATAGTTATTATCCATGCATCAGAGGTTTGTTTATCGACATTGTCAACAGGCAATAGAAGTCTTTGAAGACCTGTTCATGAAGGCATTATGCGAATTAAGGTAGAATACATATGGAATACAAACACTACGAATAAAAGATTTTGGAATCTTACAACAGCTATATATATGCCTTTTTGCTTATTTCTCGACCGAATAAAACGATAAAAATTCTGGGTAACTGGAGAAGGCAGGGAAGTAGAACCATTCTCCATATCCTTACTCGCTGGATAACATTGGTAACTAGAAATAATTTATCGTGACGGCCTTATTTGGTAATTTCATCCACATTTTATTAAAATTTTGCAAACTTTGCGGATTTACCGGACGGGAATCATAGAAAAAAAACACAAAATAAAAAAAAATCCCTAATTTCATTCAACGAAATAAAACATGGATGTTAGTTTGTTGTGGGAGCTAATTTGTCGGATTCTGTTGCTTTTTAATTTAAGTTCTTTCGAGGCATAGTTCAATTAGAAAGAAACTGATGTTAATGGTATAAATGTATAAATAAATCTAAACAGTTGATTTCTTACACAAATACTGAAGTTTCCTCAATTTTGCAAAAATAGATAACACTTTATCCGAGCAAACTTATTAAATAAATACTGTTTGAAATTTTGTTTGCTATCTGAAGATTTTTAATGTACAGGTAAAAATATTTGGACAAAAATACAAGTACTTACATAAAGGTAAATTACATAATTATAAAATATGTTAATGTATTCCATGTTCAATTGTTTGTCACTAGCAGCTACTGAATCGGCACTTTATTTATATACAACGTGGTGAGATAAATGTTTTACTCCATCGCACCAACCTGACATGACATAAGCGGCCTATGACAGTTTACCTTAATAGGAAATACGTCGGCTTGCATTTTTCAAATGAAAATGGAAGTGACTCTCACGGAGATGAATGGAGGGATTAATGTGTTTATTTATCTAGGAATGATATATATTGTATACGATTTACAATAAATTTTCCTGTTTAGCTACGTGGGTAGATGTATTTTTAAAATCCGTGCAACCTATTTGCTAAACTAATTGTTTGAAAGTTATAATTAAAGAAATGCTTTATCCCATGAAAAAAACCAAAAATTAAGTAATGCAGATCTGAAATGAAATATTCTAGGTTTTAAAACACACGATTGCATTATATGCTAAACATTTTCCAAATCGGGGTAAGTTCATCAGTCAAGAAATTTAACGGTCATCACCGCAGCCTTGGTGACTGGTAAGGAATATCTGATTCCCAAATGAAGACGGAACCAGTGGCAGTGTAATATCCTAACAATCAGATCTTTTTATTAGCCAGGAGGTTGTAACCATGATGTTGATATAATTACATTTGTGCTTTCCTCACATTACCTAATTGGAAAATGGGCAATGTGGCGGTGTCTTTAAAGAAGCAGGAACTGTTAACCCTTCCGGAACTCTCAAGTTCACCTACGCCCCCTTTTTTTTGGTGAAGTCTGCATTGTTCAAATATATGTTTTTCGTCATTTTTTGGTATAATTTGTGTTGTTTTCTGTCTTGTCCTTGTTCTCTAGTTTACCGTGTCTACCGACTTTTCCCCTTTTTACTCACCGTTCAGTTTTAGAATTCACTGTTAATTGATTCGTCTTTTCGTAAAAACAGAAGTATATTTCACCGAGATTAATTTTTCTTTCTCCTAGCAGACGACATGCCAACGGAAACATTGAGCAACTCCGATGTTTACCTTTCTAACATCACTCTTCATCAATTTCTTTTGGATTATTGATTGATATATATATAGTAGTGGAATTCATATGTTATATTGAAATCAGGATTAATATACATGTATGGGGAATTACACAATTTTTGCGGATAATAATTTCAATCATTGAAAACAGAAAAATGATGCTCGGGGCAGAGCCTATGCCTTTTACAAAACCCATATTTGCACGTCCGATGCGGGTTCGGAGAACGCGTTCTCAAAAGATTCCAACGCTAAGAGCAAAAAGTCCGGATGTAAAAATGCACGTGAAAGAAGAATCAGTACCTCTTGCTATAATGGACAATCCGACGTCAGAATCGAGATCCCTTGACACGGAAACGGCAAGTTCTGACTATGATATTGTCAAAACTGAGCCTCCAAGACTTAAAGAGGTAAGAGCATTGAATATTTGGAAATTCATTTCGTTTTCCAATGGGCAAAACTTTACTCAATATTGATCATCGGCAGGAACGACTCTTTTCAGAACGTTTATCATCATAAACAAATCCCTGTATAGATTATATATATTTCACAGTGACCAAAGGTTCTTCGTTTTGTCAGTGATGGCATTTTAATGCCGCATGACTACTCAAAAATAAAAAAGGCGTACACGGTACAGGATAATTATACTGTTTAAAATGTCAAAAGTTACAAAATTGTTTAAAACTTTTAAATACTTCTTTTTAAGTACAAAGTTAAATAGCTGAAGGACAGAATTATTCTGACAATTCCGTCAAAATAAGATATAATTATATAAACTTACATTTGAAAATATACCGAAAATAGACATTTCTTTGTTACATTTCTTCAGAATATATAATTCCAAGAGTATGAAAATCTAATAAATTTATTATGAGATCAAACATGATATTAGATATATAAAAACTCCTTGAAATGAAGACAATGAAATTTGATATAAATAATCGATATGTCATGCAAGAAACAAAATAAAAGTGAAATGAAGAGATGTGTCTCCTTGCACGAAGTATAAGTTTTACGAGTCTATACTGAAGATTGAATAGTGAGATATCAGACAATTTTAATGTTCTTAAGGTTACCAAAGGGGACAATGGGGGGCCATGATCCCCCTTTTCGTCTCAGTTATGATAAAAATGTAAAAGTTTGGTATCTTATATGAAATATTACTTATCAAAATATTAAGTAACCTGCTCAAGGTCGGTGGTTCTCTCTGCATACTACGGCTTCCTCCAACAGTAGAACTGACCATCGCGATCTAATTAAAAAATATTGTGAAATGGCGTTAAACCCCAATCAAACAAAACAGAAATCAAAATATTAAGCATTCAATTCCGTCTATTATAGTGGAAGGGAGTTGTCCCAGTATATAGCCATCTCCCCTCAAACAAACTCAAAAGACACTTTACCAACGGATGCAATTTTGTTTCATTAAAGTGGACTTTGGACAAGGAAGTCGAGGCTCTGAAACAAACTGTCTTAAAATGTTTATACACACTGTATAATGCCACTTATCAATTGAATGTTGTTTATCTGGCAACATAAATTGATAGTTATTATTTTTGTAGTCCATAATTTTGTATTTTCTAACAAAAATGACAGTCTAACAAAATTAGACCTTGCATATTTTAATTGTTTATGCTCGCATTGTGAGAATAAATAAATAGAAAAAGAACGTAGGGTCAAATTTTAATAAAGATTCATGAATGGAATTTTTATATCTAACTGCCACCATGGCTATAGGTAGAATATACCCCTCATGGCGAACGTTTTTAAAAAAAAGTCGTAAGCTTACGACAACTCGTAAGTCCTGTATTACGTATGTAAGTTACGACAGCTCACAACACCTTGTATACTACAATATCCTACCATGTCATGATTTTCAGGCCAAGTCCGTACCTCACACTATATGTCGACTCAAAATCCTTGATTATTGGGGTGATTCTCCGTTTATTTTTAATATAAATAGAAAGAATGGACCTTAAACTACTACACAAACAAGTAGAAAATAGATGATATAAACATTGCAAGAATTTTGTCATGGAAGTAGCAAAGGGTTCTATTACTTAGCTAAGGCTCGAAGTTTGAATGTTTAATTATCTCGATTGTAGAAAATACGATTATCAAGGGGTAACAATGCAAGATTCAAAGTTGTCAATCAACAAAATGGTCATACAGTGCATCAAATGATATAAGTATTTTGTGATACATTTATTATCTCAATATCAAATTAAATACACCAGTCGTGTTCAGTATGGGAAACTTAATGCATATTTTTACAACAGACATGACAAGGTGATATATTTTTTCATATTTCTATTTCTATAGTACCTGATACGGATGGCATGTCGTTTTCTGCTTTAGAATACAACACCAAACGTTCATGCACTCATATCAAATAAATAAATTTAAATGTAGGCCTCGTAATAAGAAATTTATTAAACAGTGTACCGACTTTTTATATAAAAGGTTTATTAATTTTGTCAAAGTTATTTTCCTTTCCGATTTGTGTTACACTGGAGCGTAAATGATTTGAAAAGTGTAGGATTAACAGCTTTATTGGAAAGCGTTTCATACATCTGAAATGTATTTCGTCGAATTGTATAAAAGAGAAATCAAATTCACTCCATTGATTGTATAAAGAGAAATATATTTCATTATCATTAATATTCGTCATAAAATGAACATTCAGTGGATATAATAAACATGCTCAATAGATTGTGGTAGCAAAGATTTGGATTTATAAATTGCATTATTTCATGTTTTTGATGAAAAGTATATAGGCTTGGTTCGTTTGCATGTCAAACGTATAAGGATCAACTATGACGATACTAGAAGTTTTTTTACTAGTAAAATATTCTGAACAGCAGTGAACAGCCACCCATCATCAGTTAAAATAGAGTACTTAGAGGCGGATCTAGAGTGGACGCGGCATAAAGCAACTCCCATCCCCTAAAAAAAAATCCGGCTTTCTTTCGCTTACTGGTTTCAGCAAATATATTATGCTGTTGCGGGCAGCAAGGTTACTGCGATAGCTGATTGCTGATTTAGATTCATAACCTTAATTTTGAATACAGTGACTTGCATTTAAAGACTCCACAAAATTCCATATTGAAATTGTAAATTGTAAATTGAGGATACGCAGTTTAAGGTATAGATGGAAACTATATGAACAGAATAAGAAAGGTATCTTTTAATGGGCGCAACTGAAGAAAGTTAATTATTTTTTCCACAGTGTCAGAGTCTGCAATAGCACACACTGCATCTCGGCATGATAAAAAATTTCAAAACAATTGAAGGGGGATTCCTACCTCCTGGCGGAGAAACCGAGCAACCATTTTTTTTAAACTCCGACGACTCTCGGGGTGTTTGAGAATTTATACATCCCGCCCAACCAATGGAGCCACTTGAGCAAGTGTTCTACCTGTAGGCGGAGGAACCAGACGGCTTTTTTTATTCCCCGTCGCCATCTGGTGGTTTTAAAACAATATTATGCCACACACCGAAAACTTCTATTGAATAATTCTAGTTTTAAGAATGGACAAAATTTTACAAAATTCAGAACAAGTGATCATTGTTTACTAATAGAAACAGGACGATATAAAAATATACCCCGA
>JARWCS010071850.1:0-15656 GCA_034783895.1 Geukensia demissa | reverse complement strand
TGTTGTTTAAACACGTGGGTTTGTTATGAATTGTGTGATTTGGACCCGTCCAGATGTAGGGAAGAAAGGTACCCCAATACAAAAAAATACGAACATTTTCTATTATTTGTCGATTTGTAAGTTGGTTAAAGGATTCAGTACGGTTGTTATTTCATTAAACAGCTTCGAAACAGAAGGTTATGTCTAAAACAGCGAGAGACGTAGTCCCGAGTTTTCATTTCCATTAAACAGCTTCGAAAGCGACGGGAATGCCTTAAAATCCTTCCGCCGCTCAGTTGTTTAATTGAAATAAAAACCTACGTTCATCCTTTAACCTTTACAAAAAGGATGTGTGGTATGATTGTCCATGAGACAGTCATCCAAAACGCGCAAACTCAAACTTCTACAGGCTGCCCTAAGGTCCTCAATAATGAACACATGTCCACACCCTATAACAAACTGTAAAAGGCCTAAAAAAATAAAATGTGATGACATTTAAATATAACGTCAATCGGCCAAATAAGTAAACATTGCAAAACAATTAACACTTAAAAACGTAAAAACAACAACATCCACTGGGTTATATGTTCCTGGCTTTTGTCGGCACATAAAATATGTGGCGGAGTTAAACATGTTTGTGAGTACTCAACCCTTCCACTAACCTGGGACAGTGGTGTGACAAAGCGCCATTAAAACCAACTGTATAAGAATTAACTTTCGAAGTCGATTTATAGTACGCAGACAATAACAAATTAAACAAGCGACAACAAGATGTACCGACCTCGAAAAAGTACTCGCTGGTTCTGACAGCTAGTTCAAAATCCACAGTTGAAAACAAACGTTGTTCTCTAAAGCTACAACACCAATCAAAACATGTCCGGTTGGATTAAGTGTAAGAATATCATTAAAAGCCAAAGAAACAAGGTATTGTGCAAGTGTTAAAAATAAAAATTATCGACAGCATGTAGGACAAAAATGCTACGAAATATTGACTAAAATTAATTTAAAGGACTTCAATAATGGACACTTATCCACATACCACGGCAAACTGTGAAAGGCCACCAAAATGTGATAAAATTCAAATATAACAACAATCAGCCAAAAAATAAACATATTTGCACAAATGAACATTGGGGAAAGTTTATACGCTGTACTTTGCTGGACACAGTTCCTAATGTTCTGGACACAATTAAGTGCTGGATATGGTAAAATGGTTGGATTCGTAATCATTTTGACCTCTTTATCCCTAAACTTTAGCAAATTATGCTGCATGTATCACAGGGAATAATTCTGAAAAATATCATCAAAATCGGTTGAAAAATAAAAGTTTTTCAAATGATGCAAAATTAAATTGATTGCCTACTTTGATCTTTTTTTATCTCAAAAAGGAACAGAAAAATTCGTAGATATACTACCAAATGTTCTCATTAAGACGAATCTAATGAAAAGAAAACATCAAAATCATATGAAAAATAAAAATTTCTCATCTCCTCATAATCATTGCATTTTTTATTCCCAAGAATTGAAGATCTTAAAATATTTTCTTCTTTGGTATCAACATCTGTCTGCTCAATGATTTACACCAAACTTATTTCATGCTGTTGAAACTTTTTTTTAAATTTTGGCAATCTGTACAACACAGTTAAGCTTAACGTGACACCGAGTTCAAAGTTCAAGGTCCTTAGCAACATATTGAAAATACTTAGCAACCAGAAATTTTAATCATATCTCGAAAACTGTGATAGATAGGTGATATCTTGATTACAGATACATGTAATAATCGATCACAATAATAATCATTTGATCATCATCATCATCGATCGTCATCATTTGATATTTTGGTTTCGGCCAATCGTTGTCCGGTCATGTATCCTCCGAATTACTATTAAAATTTCCCTTGTAATGACGTAATGTTCACTACGTTTTTACTCTGAGGTTGTTTTGTTTTAACTGCCAGATAGATAACTTTGACATGTTTATTAATATCACCAACTGAAAGTATGGCAGATGCTACATCATCTAGACGAAAATCAGTTTTATTCGCTGGAGAAGGTATTGTAGTTCATACCATTTATGATGTAGACGTAAACATTGGTAAAATTTTGAAACAAACTTCATATGGATTTTGGTTAAGGTGTTCCCAACTTTAATTAGCTGGCATGTAAGGCGTTTTGTTTGTTACAGATCATGTTTATAGATTTAATTGTACATTAAATTTTCAGAATTTCAATATTTTTAGTCCAGATTATAGTGCTTCAGTTTAGAGTATCTCACTATCATGGTAAAAAAAATGACTGGAACTCAACATATTAAGGTGAAAATTAAAATTTTTTTCATGAATCTTTGCATTTATATGTGCAACACCCTTTGAAATTGCAGCCAAATATGGATCCTAAATTGACACCTCTTATTTCAGGCCTGCAATTAGATTGGAACTCCATTCTTCATTTTTGGGTAAAGTTTTAAATCTTTGAAGTCCAACTTTGTCTTTGATGTTTAAAGTTTCCTGAAAATTTTCCTGGCCTATTTTAGGGACTATCCTATAAACTGTTACCATACTTATAAACATGATATGTCATCTGAAACCAGAAGGACAATGTCAATAAGTGGAACTTTTTGATTTCAAAATGTATCAACACTCAATATTCTTAGATAATAAGTTAGCTTGTCATGAAAAACATGTACATTTGTGGGGGCAGCTAGTCAGGAAAAGAATAGAAATTACCATGATAACATGGAATTATCATTTTAATTTAAAACATTGGAATTCCAAATTATTGTCTGAAAGACTCTCACTCTGGGTAAGAAAATAAGGGAAATAATTCATTAAAATTCAGAATCATTCTCAATTTCACAAAGGTGTGCACATTTTAATTTTATTTTATTAGTTCATACATAACTAAACTGAATTTTCCAGCAAAATCTGTCAATTAAAAAGTTTTCCTTAAGGCTTAATGGTACAGTTTGTTAATTTTAAGCTTACATTTAGGTAGGAGTCAATCAACATCCAGATTGGTCAGTTATTTACTATGATGTCACTATTGTCATTTACTTATAACCATATTAGGAGTTTGTTTTCATCTGACACCTCCTAATTCATAGAAATACCTGTCCAGTTAAAAATCAGTGGTAAACATGAAATCCCCAGGTTAAAAGTACAGTTGACCTTGCATTAAATCTTCACTTCAATTTAATGAATACAAAAATAAACCATACAAGAACTGAAAACAGCTTTTATAAATCAAGTTTTTCCAAATTTCTTAATGGGTAGAAAAATTTATATAGTTTTCATTAAGATTTCGTTTGTGGTGTACGAAATACGAAATATTTATTGTTCAAACACATTTACAGTAACAAATGGAAAGTCTAACAAACTTGAATTAATATAACATAATAACACAAAAAGGCATAGATAACCTGGGGCGGTAGTGACTTTAAAGGATTACTAGATATGGCAAGCTATAATATATAAATAAAATGATAATAGTAATATCTCGAACTAACAACTAATTCATGCAATCCCAGATAAATCTAAATGAATGCATGTTTTAAGTATTTCCTGACATTTATTGATATACTCAATGATTGCCTTAAGTGCAATTAAAGAATTACTATTTAACAGAGAATACATTTTACTTTCTGTCGAAGAACTGAAATCTGTAGACTACATTTTAATTTATGGCTAAATTTTTGCCTATATGTGTTGTAGACTGGACAGTTTAAAAAGAAATGCATTTCATCTCCAGTGTTACATTTAGGACAAAATATGCAAATTTTATTTATATAAGGTATCATCATGTGACAGTAATTTAAATATGAAAAGCCAGGTGACAATGTGAGGCTCTTAAAGGAGTAGGTATGTTAAACCCAATATTTGGCCCGAATTTTAGAATTTGTGTCACAATAATAAGTTGTTGTGAAAATGCTATTTAATAACTGTCTTTTCATAAATCAATAGCTATTCTTATATTTTTCAAATGTTGTATCAAAATAAGTAATTTCTAAGTACACATAATGTATTTTCATTTTTAAAGCAATTTCTGTGTCCCATGTGTCCACCACTGTAGAACCACTTAAAACTGAAAATTCTGTTGGTTTTTCTTTTCAGAGACTTATTCAATACAAAGAAATATAAAATAATAGATATTAGCAATTTTCGATTTTTAGCCACATTTTTTGGCCTAAAGTGTGCCTTAACCGCCCTTGTTCTTTCAGTGACTTATTCCTTGACTGTTATGACCAGAAAATTATCATTAAGTGCTATGAGAAACTTTTTATACTTGAATATTTTCCCGAAAATTTTCTGTCCAGATATATTATCATTAATACATATCTTAATTGCAATCAAGTTGTAGTTAAAAATAGATTTTTAAATAATTATTTCCCCTGTTTTCACAGTGATCAAACAGACTATATAAGGTAAGTGATGCAGTATCCTTGGAGCCTCTGGTTTGTTTTGAAATACAACTGATGTACAGGTAGTCTGTGCTACAATGTTAATATTCAGTCTGGTACAACCTGAGTCCAGTGTTTAATGCATTGTAATGGGTTTTTTATGTTTCACTTAACATTTGTGCAAAAATAGAAAAAAGAAGTTAGGTAATTTTCTGTTGTAGAAGTAATAGAGATTCCAGAGAATGAACTAAGATGGAGGAGAGGTAGCCATGCAGCCATTTTGTCAAATCTGCAAAGTCAACAATTTTTTTGGTCTGACACACGTCTTACTCCTGGCTATAGTCAGTCAGACAAGCAGAGAAGAAAGAGTTTTCACCACCTCCAACATTCCTCTGTCTTTACACCAGGACTGCTTTGTGACTCTGAGGAGGAGGAGGAGGAAATACAAGAGGCACTGTTCAGGAGGAGAAGGTCTAGGTCATCTATTCATGTAGGAATACCAGACAGAGTAGAGCTGACAGAAAGAAGAGAAAGTGTTAAAAGTATCACAGCCCCAATCTATATTAAAAGAAAATTCAGGTATGAAAGTAAAATTTTAAAATGGTACCAAGTGACAAAGTAGGACAAATTTTATAATTTTAGCTCATCTGGATTAAAAGTCAGCCTTCACAGTTAGCCCTCACATCCACAGGCCCAAACAATTTTGTAAAGAATTTTTTATATTGATATAACTAGCCTTTAAGAGGAATTTTTGCAGGCCCACCTGAATTTTCACCCGTCATGGGCTACAGACTAGTCACTACTGGTTTATTGTGAAGACTGTAAAAGGCTATGTGAGCTTTTCCCATCACATTGTGTCTGTCATCCAGCTGTGCTCTATTGTCCATCCACAATTACAAAAAAAGTCTTCTCTTGAAACTGCTCAACCAATTTTAAACAAACTTTATAATGGAATGGTCCCCTACTAAAATTGTGTCCAAGATGGCCAACTAAGACTAATTTAGTTAAACAAAAGACTGGCTTCATGAGAAATTCAGTCATTACTGAGCCACTTGCAACTCAATTTTGGTGAAATGGTCCAATGGTGGTCCTCTGCTAAAATATGTACAGGTGGTATATTTAAAAAATCTTATTGTCTGAAACTATCAAGCTAATTACAACAAAACTTTGTGGAAAGGTCCTTTAACAATTGTGTACAGCATCCCTGCACACCAGCCAAGCTGATTGCCAAATCCAAATTAAAATGGAATTTATTTTTATTAACATAAAACCGTATGGGAAATTTAACTTTAAAATCAGGTCTAACACTATAGAGTAAATTGCAACCTATCTTTGGTTGAACGATACTTTCATGGTCCTCTACAAAAATTGTGTTCAGCATCTCCACCCACCAATCAAGATGGCCACCACAGCTGAACTTTTTTTAAATAGGGCTGCACAAGAACTTATCTTAAAAATCTTCTTGTCTGAAACTATTGAGCCAATTGCAACCAAACTTTGGTGGAATAGTCCTTACATGGTCCTTTACCAAAGGTGTATTTGGCGTCCCCCGCCCACCAAACATGATGGCTGCCACAGCCACACTTATTTTAACATATGACATAAAAGGAAATAAAGTTTTAAATCTTCTTATCTGAAACTACTGAGCTAATTACAACCAGACTTTAGCAGAATAGTCCTTTTTCTGGTCCTCTACCAAAATTGTGACCAGCAGCACAATACACTGACTACATCCTAACTTAGTTAAACATAGGACTCAATGAGAAATTTTCTAAAAAATCTTCTTGTCAGAAACTTGTCTGCACCTTGGAACTTAGTTTAGCATAGGACTTTTTGCCAATCTTGTTGTAATGTTCTTCTTCCCAAATTATGTTCTGCATCCCTGCCTCAGCCAAACTTGTTGAAACTTCTTATGAGTTATGTGATAATACTGAGCCAGTTGTCCTCTTCTACCAAAATTTTGTAAAACATTCCTTCCTGGTAAGGATACAGGCATCTGGGAGCTTTTGGTTTATTATTTTATTCTTTTGAATTAACATAAAGAATTACTAAGCTGACTTAACAAAGTTTGTTATCATTTCAAATTATGTAATGGTCAATTTAGAATACAAGGGACATAACATTGGACATTTGTTTGGATATTTACTATTAAAAAGATGGATATTTGTGTCTTTTATATGAAAAAATTTGTTTGGCCTAATATAAAATAATTTGTGACACCCATCAACACACATGGTTTGAACCAGCAGTCTATTGTTTTTAACGACACAAACATGGCAAGACAATATTCCTTATTTTGGTCAGTGAATTATCGGGCCTAAACCAGGCATCTGTGAAGCTCTACATCACTATCATTTTTATTTACACTAAATGTTGTTGTACAAGTATCTTCTTAAGTATCAATAAAACATTTAATATGATATAAAGTAAACTAATACGGCATTATCTTAACTGATATAGTATCCAATGATTAATGTAAGATCAAATAAACTGGTAAACAAGGAAGTTAGAACAAGGTAAACAGGTACCACATAGGCAATCTGACCACAAATCCTGAGTGTCATTAAAATTCATATTATATACTGAATTAGATACACTTTAGTTTGAATTTATAGGGTTTTCACCTGGTTCACTAGGTTTACAATTCCCTATACAATGGTTTGACTTGGCATTAAGTGAATTGCGAGAATTAAACCTGTATCAACAGACCATAATGGTCAAACATTGATTAATGTACAATATTCCATTTAGTTGATATTTCCCATCTTGAGAAATGGCTCATTGAAATATTTAGACTTGCGTCAGTTGTTTGATTCTAATTATTTTCTGATATCTTGAGTTTCTAACCCACAATGTCCCAATGGCATTGTCAGCCCAAAAAAAATGTGTGTGATTAGGGTTTCCTGCCAAACCTAATTTATTATGCCAACCCGAACATTTTTTTGTTTAACATTTTTAATGTCAAGAATGTCCAGTTTTAACAGAAAACATGATATCAACTAATATTTCCACAACAACACTGCCAAATATAAAGATAACTGCTGTAAAATTTGTGGAAATGGCCAACTTCAGGGAAATTGCAATGACAGATTGTGATCAAATCTTGTGAATTTGGTTCAGTCTGGAAACAAATACTTTTATGGGCCTTAACCTAATTTCTGGATTTCAGAAGTACTGTCTGTTCTTTCACCTATATATAAAAGCAGGATTTTTTACCAGACAGGGTGCTAATAAAATATTTACTTTTAGACAAATCAAGTACCTTTCATATAAACTTGTACCATTGGTATCATGTTTTATTTAATTTAGTTACGGTCTGTTATGCTCCAAAAAAGCATTCTTGTTTGAAACTGCTGAGCAACTTTGAACCTAATTTATTTTGAATGGTCATTAATTGGTCTCCTACCAAAATTTTAGCCAGCTTTTTCACCTACCAACCAAGATGGCCATCACAGCATAACTAAGTTTAATTGTGGAATCTTAGGGGAAATTCAATTAAAACCTTCTTGTTTAAAACGAACCAAAATTTGGTGGAATAGTCATCTACCAAAATAGCATCTGGGATGTACACCCACCAGCTAAATTGGCTGCAACAACCTAACTGAGGTTAACATTTAACCCTAGGGGAAATTAACTTGAAAACTTGCCTGAATCCACTTAGCCAATTAGAACCAAATTTTTATGGAATGGACGTTAGGCGGTCCTCTACCAAAATTGTATCTGGCATACTCAATGACCAAACAAGATGGCTGCAACAGCTGAACTTACATGTAGTGTAATAATGGGCTTTATAGGAAATTCACTTGAAAATCTTTCTTGTCTGTAACTGCAGAGCCAATTGGAACCAAAATTTGGTGAAATGGACCTTTGCTCAAATTAATCCGGAATCCCTGTTGATCAACCAAGATGTCTACCACAGTTGAACTAAGTTAACATATGTTCCTTTGGAAATTCATTAAAAAAATCTTCTTGTCTGAACTGCTTAGCCTCTTGGAAACTAAACATTGGGATAGCAAGGACATTTTCATGTGTTTACTGATTTAATTTGTTGTAATAAGTTTAATTATTTTGATACAGTGTTTAACTATTTTTTTTCTTTTGAGCATTAGCGACCTTGTCTTACTGTACCAAGCTACCACAGACATAATTTTGAAAAAAAATTAAACCTCTGAAATGCCTTGATAGCATTATGAAATAGTTAACATACATGAACCAATTGATATAATAACAAACATGTGAGAAAATGTGTTTTTGTGAAAAATAAAATCTAAAACAAATTCACTTTGACAGTAGTTTACAAAGAACCTTATGTAAAATTTTCTTAAGTTTGTTCTTGTTGGAAAAGCTGGCCATTTGGAACCTTACTTCATGATTGTTCATTTAAGAATTTTGACCGACACCTCCTTCCAGCAATGGTGGATGCCACAGCCCAACTTACTGTAACATAATACCATGGAAGATTTGCTAAAAAATCTTATTGTGCAGTACCCAACTGTTTGACCAGATCATGTTGAAATGGTACCTCATTCAGAAATTTGTAGTATTTTCATTTTTTGGTTCTGATTTCACATTCATAAAATTTATCTGTCTTTTGATGGAGATTTTTTACTGAAATGCTGTAAAATGTTTTATGAATCTGAAACCTGGGCAGATTTTTAGGAGTGTGAGACAAGCAACATTTATCTGAAAAGCATCTGTTTATAATAAACAACATATGATAATATGTATTTTAAAAAAGGATTGTAATCTGCATATATGCAGCATGTAAAAAGTTTTTTTTCTTTACTGATGTATCAGATTCTATAGGAGTCAAAAAGTAAAGATTTTGTAGATTGCAACTTCCTGATAGGTATCTAAAATCTTATATTACTGGTGCACACCAATGATGTTATCAGTGTTAGTTTAAATGCTTAATCATTTTGTTTTTTTTTCTCTTTTATTAAAATAATTCTAACTTTGCTAGTAGTATCTAAAATTACTGAAAATGTTCTTATATTACATGTGCACACCAGTGATGTTATCTGTGCAAGTTTAAATGCTTAATCATTTTGTTTTTTTTTTCTCTTTTTTTAAAATAATTCTAACTTTGCTAGTATAATCTTTATCATGCTATATCACAGTAAATCTCCAGTGATCAGGAAACCTGCATTGTAAATACATAACTTGGTTGTCCGATAAACGGGTAGTCATTTGATTGATTTTCAATGAAACTTTTTGAAATTGAAAATGAAATGGAGTATTTATAAGTGTTCTTATAGATTGTTTTATGTGTGACAAGAATGTAGTAATTTATGGCTTCCTCATAGATTTTAACCAAGTGTTTCTTTGGAGATAAATAGTGCGAGCTTGAAGGACAGATACAGAGATTTTTAATAGCCGTGACTATACTGCTGTTTTAAAAATGAATTTTATGGATAATTTGGAAGGTTATAAAAGCAGACCTTCTATGAGAAATGATTCTCAAGATCCGTTAATGTATAATAGTTCTTATGATGGCTATTTCTATGATGGTGGTGAAGACCAAAATTTTATGCAGGAATCTAATTTAGGCTTTTCAACATCACCTGGGCCTGGAAATAGTTACCTTAGAAATATGGATGAACAGTACAAAAGACATTCAGAATATAATAAAATGGAATATGATTCACCGGATCCAAATTCTGACATTATATTAGATTTTCCACAGTATACAACTAATATACATAATATGGACATATCATTAGATAATCGTTATCCTGAAGAATTTCCAAAGTTTCATGACAATAAAGGGTTTTATCCAGAAAATGACCATACAAAATATCAAAGACATGATAATTTGATAAAAGGAAGAAATGATGGTAGAGATCCAGATTTTGGAATGGAGGGTTACTGTAATTCCCTACAGGAGGAGTCTTTCGACTCTGTAGCAGTTTGTGAACCAGATTATGATGACATTATTCAACCAGCAGACAATGAAATGAATTATATAACAGAAAATCAGCCGTTAGATCAAAAAAAGATAGAGAGGAATAGATCTGATACTGCTCTTCCAGGTCATGGTAAATATTTGGGAGACACTTTTAATGCATTAAATGGAGATTATACACAAAGTAGACAACCAAGGAGGGGGGATAACTTAGGAATTATTGATGATGGAAATAAAACACTTGTTGTCAGGAAAAAGTCTACTGATTTTTTAGACGATGGAGGTCATAGGATGTCACGACGTCGTCACTCAACAATTGGAAGAAATCATTTTGAAGAAAATGAAGGTCGTCATCACTCAACAATTGAAACTGAACAGTCTTTTAAAAAAGACGGTCGTGGAATGTTACGTCGTCAGTCAACAATTGGAAAAAAACGTGTGATATCTGAAGGTTATGTTCCAAGCCATAAAAGTGATATATTGACTTTAAAAGACAAAATTAAAATGATCAGAGAACAAGATTCATTACATGGTCTTGTAGATGTATTTAGGTTAGTGGTGATACCTAACAATATAATAACTTAAAAACTTTTGCATTATAACATTTGATTTCTATATTTCTTTGTAGGATCTCCTTAAAATCTTATTGATTAATCTCACATTTAAGACAGTAGTTTATAAAGATTAATATATGTATGCAATTATTTCTGAATTAACAATATCATGAACTGTGACATGTTTTTAAAATTTATATTTTGAAAGATTAAATGTGAGTGTACTTTCATTCTGCCTTGAATAAACATATTGTATTTCTTCCTTGATGTTTTTTCTGTCACGGTTTTGATTATTGTGGAAACTCTATCCTAGTGAATTGTATCCAAAAGGAAAAAATGTGTTACAGTGACTTCATTCCACCACAAACAATCTTTTGCGTTGGATATATATTTCCCTAGAACATGATTTCCAGTTCTTATCTATACTAGGAAATTAATTGTGTTGTTAGAATAAGGTGCACTAGTGTATTTTATCCACTAAGTAGAAATAAACAAGTAATCCAGAATAAATCTATGCTTACAAATGCACTGTCAGAACAATTCAAATACACTGTTACATAAACACCTGTTCTTTTTAAATATATGCAATACTATTGGTCTCATAGGTGTCATATTGTATATATAATTGTTTCTTTAATCTTTGTTTTCAGAGAGAAAATCCTCCAAGAACCTGAACTCCAGCTGAAAGGCTTTGAAGGATGGAGATATAGACAGCTTAAGGTTAAAATTGAATTATCTCCCCTATCAAGATAAGGTTTAATAGTTTAGCATGTTTAGTGAGACAGCTAAGACTTGAAATAAAAATTATTCTTTTTCACTGACAATAACTTGTTTCAAAATGTTGCAAACAGCATACTTTATTGAAAAAATGTTTTTTAGTGAATCAAGATCACTTTTGATTATGTCAACATTTTAAAAATTTTTGTAAATGGTAAAATCTACAAATAGGGGTGATAGTTGAACTCTGTGATCATATAATTTCATAAGAATGCCACATATATTTGTATTTTATTGTTTTCCCAATTTTTCAGGAAAAATTCAGAAAAACTTAAAGTTTTTGAAGGTGGTAAATGTTCATTATTCAGGATTCAATCTTTTTGTTCACATGGTGTTTTCATCTCTGAATGAAAAAGAGATTTCTGCCAGTTATACAAAACATGCTTTAATTCATAATGAATCTAATTTCAGAAATGGAATGCATTTAAGGAGCAACTTCAGAATATTGCTAGTGTGTTGGAGCTATGGGCTGGCTCATTCAGGACTATTGAAGGTAAATTTTAAATTATTGTTGTTTATATGAGACTGCTGATTATTATTGTTAATTACAGAATCTTTGAAACAGGCATAAGCATGCTGAATTTTAGGACTTTCAAAATGACAATATTAATAAGATTTTCACTATCAGAATTTATTTTGTGTATTACTGAAAATTAACTGTTAAAGCCCCAAGCTACCTAATCCTGATGGTAGAATATGTCCTTTGTTATTAGGAAGATTTGGAACTGCAATCATGAACTACTTCAGATTTATCCGCTGGCTGATGTTTATGAACCTGTACATGGCAGTTATTATGATCTGTGTGACACTGGTTCCCCAGCTGATCTTAACGAGTTCTCCAATTAATCAGACAATATACAACCAGACTTTGTGGTGTACTGACCAATATGAAAACCATTTACAAAACATCATGGACAAGGAGGATATCGGAAATAAGGTTCTGGATATACTTCAGGGAACGGTTAGTTATCATAGTTTGGAATGGTTTCCTGCCACTCTTTTAATTGACACCCATTAAACGATTAATGTTAGATTCAAATTTGCATTGAACAAAACAGCTAAAATTGTGTAGATCAGCATTACCAATAAGTGACTCTTTTGCTGAATATTTAGAATTTGGCAGGACCAGTGCCGTAATGGACCAAAAAAGTCCATAAAGATATAGGAGATGTGGTATGGTTATCAATGAGAGACCCAAAAATGTCTAATTGATTAAGTTTTTCTTGAAATCCACTGTTTTGATAATTTAAGTAAAATCCGATGTTAGAATTGTGTGCAGATAAGATTTCTTGGTGGAAGATTTAATTCATTTTCCATATATAATTTTGCATTCACCCTGCCAACAATTTTTTGTAATAACACATTTTTTGAGGAAGAAATTACTGATAATGTGCTATTTATGGGAGATAACTCTAGAAAAACTAAAAGTTTGTATTATTACATATTAAACAAATCTGTTATTTATAAACAGACTTTTTTGGGCTGGTTATAGGTGTGAATTTTTATTTTAGTAGAGCTATTAACTTTGGCTGATAAGAAACATTTCTGTGTATAATTTTGATTAAATCCCTTAATGATGCATCTTAGTAGGATAGATGATGTCCCATAATTATTACCCATCATAACTATTTATTTTAATAGTCAACCTTTATGTGTCATTATATTAAAGAAAAATGTGAAAGATCAATAAAATAATCTAATTTATTCTAATAAAATGAAGATTGCCCATGTTTATAGATGTATTGTGTTGTATTTTTTAGGGCTGGATGGAGCAGACTGTGTTGTTTTATGGTATTTATCAGAACAAGACTGTAATGGATGGCCATACTAATTATAACATGAGTTTGGCCTATCTACTGGCATTAGGAGCAGCATTCTTAATTAGTTTCTTCCTTATTGTTAGAAAGTAAGAAAAATAATAAATACTTTAAATGATTGACTGCAGAAGGTGATAAATATTGACAGAGGCTGATTCAGACTTTTGGAAAAGGGGGACCCGCTTTTTGTGGACCTCTTGATTTATCAATTTTCTCCATTTCTAATGGAGATTAAGACCAAAATTAACACCAAACTTATCATTTTTTTTTATCATTTTTGCATTTCAAAGGGGAGCCCAAGTCCCCTGGATCCGCCCCTGATTGATCAGAATGTGTTAATAAGTATGGTCTAGTATTTAATTTTGCAGTACTAAGATAAACTAGAAAATCTATATCTATAGAAATGCATGCCTGTATATTTATGTCAGGTACAAATGAATACTGTATTTCTTGTATTAAGCACTCAGGGCATGTAAAAAACCCACAGGGTACTAATTAGAATCAGCAAAATCCAGAATTCTTTCAAGTATGGTTTAAAGTATTTTTTGTTTCCATAGTTTAGAGTTGCCCAAAAATTCAAGTTCCTTCCCTTCATTAGATGCTTTAAATTTCTGTTCTGCAATGATTTCAATCAAAATTAAGGTGAGGGGGCGCTAATAGCAACAGAGACACTTAATATGAGGAATACAATATGTATATTGATAACATTACACTTGTTAAAAAAGACAAAATGGAAAAACAGGCAAAGGACAAATATACTGACAAACGAAAACTGAAGGTGAACAATTTTAATACATGCCCCACAAAAAACCCGTAGATGAGCTCTGAAAGGATATGCACATCCTGCTTCATTACAAAAAGAATATCTTACATTGCTGGCCATCAGATAATCATAGTTTCTAAAGTCCTGCTTCATTACAAAAAGAATATCTTACATTGCTGGCCATCGATAATCATAGTTTCTAAAGTCGAAATCATTAAATTTAGCATTGGCTGATAATGAAAATTTTGTTTTTCCTAATTAATTCATTGTTATAATTTAAAAATTATAAAATCATAGTTCTTTTTCATATGATCATATTACTATGGATTTCTTGTTCGTGAGAGATTGAATTTAACCTTCAAGTAAGATATGCAGTCTTTGTAATTTTTTATGCAGTCTTCAAGTTTATTTTCTAAAAAAACCCGCATTTCTTTGTAAAGTTTTCCTGCAAATATGTGGTTGATAGAATGTTAGTCTGATGATATGTGTCGATCGTTGTCTGGAAATGAATGACAGTGTTTTTGCGGGAATTTCCCACCAGTAATAAATATGTACTTCCACATTTTCTCATTATAATGCCATTGTTCATCTTTTTTTCTCTCTGAAAGCTGTAGTTTATCATTATTATAAATATTAGAAGAAAATATCAAGACTTAGAGCAAAATATCTCTCTTTATAGAAATGCAATAAAATGTTTCATAGGTAAATGTTAACTTGTTATAATCAATTTGAAAATCCATCCTTGTATATTATAATTTAAAAATATGTTTTTATCTCTTGTGTACAAAATGTGCATGTGATTTATTACCATTACTTTTTGTTTATTGTCCATTAACTTCTCACATTTTTATCTACTGCTCTTAAACCACTAGGTCAATTGTGTTCAAACTTGGTAGGAATGTTGACTAAATAACCGAACCATTATTTACTGTTCTTTAAAAGAATTGCAACGCTAGGGACACTTTAAACATTTAATGTGATATACTTGTATTTTTTGCATGTCTGACTGTATAGAACACTGTACAGGTATGCCTGGCAGGCGATAACAGACGCCTGTGAGCCTTCAGTTAAACTGAAACATCTTTTCCATTTGTAGTACAGGGAAAGGTTTGAAACAAGGTGTTCTGAATAAAGAAAGTAGTGTAAATCTGTATACTAACAAGGTATTCTGTGGAGGCTGGGATTTCTGTATTAATGAACGCAAAGCTGCCAAGAGGAGACACAAAAACTTCTTCCAGGAATTAAAGGTAAACATTTTGTAATGTTTTAAATTTGTTCTTTTTTAGCTCACCTGGCCAAAGGGCCATGTGAGCTTTTGTCATCACTTTGCGTCCGTCAGCGTCGTCGGCATTGTCTGTTAACTTTTCACATTTTCATCTTCTTCTCTGGAACAACTGAACAGATTTCAACCAAACTTGGCAGGAATGTTAAGTAGATGGTCCTTTATCAGATTTGTGAAATTGGTG
>JARWCS010071634.1:0-15658 GCA_034783895.1 Geukensia demissa | reverse complement strand
TATCTGTATAGTAGCATTTATATTGTCAATAATAGTGCAAGAAAAAGCAAGACGGCTGTCGAAGCTATATTTATAAAAGCTTATCTATAGGAATTGTCAGTTTCAATAAATGTATTCGCCTTTCAAAAGCTAATGCTTCTATAAAAAGGACGAGATAATTCTTTTATCGTTAAGCTGGACAAGTCATTTCTAAGGTAAAATTAAGATACCTAAGCAAGCCAATCAAGCATAAAATCAATCCAAATTTCAGTCGTTACTTGGTCATTCCAAAGAACACTTAATTAAATTAACAGAAAATCACACTCAATGTCGAAGTATTTTCTACAATCAACTATATTATAATGCCTATATAAATCAGCCTCATTGAAATTTTAGTATTTCTGAGAGTTACAAACCAAAAGCTAGGCAATTCTTAGGGTAGTCGCATTTCTAGTGGAACGCATTGAGGAGTACACCTTTTTGTAGATAGCCGACTTCTCTAAAAAAGGGTAGACCCACAACGTTATATTCTTTTTGGAGTTAGTTTAAAAATCTCAATTTGTATGGCGAGAGGAGAAAAAACAGAATAAGCATTTGAAGTACTAGTACTAGATTAATTAAATTTAACCTGACAGAAACCATCTATATATGATCCTTAATTGCTCACCTTGTCCCGATCCATCATCAAACGTGGTCACCATGGGCAATTCTTGTTTCTGATTGGCTGAATTAAGGAAACTGTTCTTTTCGGAAACGGCCAAATGAAACAAAACTTTACATGAAGCATCTATAGAAGGTCCTTTACAAATTTTCCCCGTTTCGTCTTGATCGGACAAAACACATGGATGATTCTTGTTTCTGATTGGATGATACATTAAAAATCATCTCCTCTGAAACTACTTAGCCAAATTGATTAATATTTGATATGGAGCATCTATTGAAGGTTCTTTATATGAAATTTCCTCCTTTCGTCCCGATCGGGCAAAAACGTGACCGCAATTGGAAGATTCTTGTTTCTGTTTCTCGGATACATTATACAATCTTCTTATCTGAAACCACTTGCCAAATGTATTAATATTTGATGTTGAGCATCTTTGGTCCTTTATAAAATGTCATTATTTCATCCCCACCGGAAAAAAACATATCTGCCACGGACGATCCTTGTTTCTGGTTGGCGGATACATTAAAAAAATCTTTTCCTCTAAAACCGCTTTACCAAATGGATTAATATTTGATGTGGAGCATCTATAGCTCTTTTCGAAAACCCATTTCCGGAAGACCGTGGTTCCTTTTAAAATTAAAATTTACCATTCTGGTTCCCGGCTTATGTATAAAGTTTCCATAGAAATCAACGCTAAACCATGCATCAATTTCTGTCGAGGAAAAATAGTTAAAGCTTTTATTTTTAGTTTTATTAAAAATAAAATGTGGAGCGTAAATACCTTAACTACTTCTGGCAGTCGTAGAAAGCAAATGCTTTAAGATAAAGTACAGGAAAAAGTCGGGTTTTTCTCCTTGATCAATCTTACGTCGATATGATGCACTACCCACAAAGGGGAACAAATCTTACAAAATCTTAATTTTAAACCGAACTCGGACTTCCGGAAATATGTTTTCGAAAAGGACTATAGAAAGTCCTTTATAAAGTTTCCTCATTTCGTACCGTTCGGACAAAAACATGGCCGCCATTGGCGATTCTTTTTTCTTAATGGCTGATGCATTAAAAATCTTTTCTGAAACTGCTTGACCAAATATATTGTTTATGATATGGATCATCTATGGAAGGTCCTTTATAAAGTTTCCTCATTTTGTCTCGATTTGACAAAAAGCACTGCCGCCATGGATGATTCTTGTTTCTTATTGGCTGATACATTAAAAATAATCTTCTCCTCTGAAACCCCTTGCCAAATGGATTAATATTTGATGTGGAACATCTGTAGAAGGTCCTTTAATAAATGTTTTCATTTCATCTCGATCGAACAAGCCTCTAGTAGATTTTGGGGTTAATTTTTATATTTTTACTACTGAATGTTAAAAAATAAGCAGTTTTTAGCAAAACTGGTATCCGTATGTAGCATTGGTGATTAATATATTTCGTAAAAATATTTGTAACACACTGAAGTCATTTATCTGTCTGTTAGGTTTTATCTTTAAGTTTTTAGCTGAAATAATATAACTTCTTTACTGAAAGTCTCACTTTTTTCTAATTTAATTTCTTTGGAATGCTGCTAAAAATTATGAGGTATAATAATACTGTTTTATGTAAGGTCTTAGTCAAATTCAAATTTGCTTATTTGTTTTTCAGATTCTTTGAAATTCAACCTAAACTGAAAGTACTCTTTCCAAAGATTGTCAGAATTAATCACCAGAACGAATTGGAACTTGGAATGGATATAGAAATGTTAAAGAAACATGCTTCAATAGTGTTACATAGTTTGGCTGCGGCCATTGAAAGTCTTGATGATTCATATGCTTTTAACTCCTGTCTGTTAGAGGTTGGTCGTCAGCACGCCAGACGAAATATTAAAACCAAAACAATACTTGTAAGTTTACATATATAACTGTACGACATAAAAATAAAAAATGTACAAACTCGCTACACGATTGAATAATAAGTAGGGAAATATTAAAACTATAGTATACGTTCTTGACACAGTAACAGTATAATATTCAGAAGTAGTCGTATCTTGTAAATATAAAAATAAATGAAAAAAATAATACTGTTAAATTCCAAATAAAAGTTTATAATTTGTTGAATTTCATATAGCCATGGCGGCAATCTCGGCTGAAGATTGGAAATTGTTCATATTATCTGTAATAATTTTGTCAGAACTACAAAGAGAAAAAAAGACCACATACAGGGGTCGAAATAACGCCCGCCCGCTCGCCCGTGGAGAGTGAAATTCAGTAAGGGTCAATAAAAAGCAGTTGTAAAACGCCCGCCGGGCCAGTGCGAATTTTAACGGTTATCGGTTCAGATTTTACCTCCGACTTGCACTGATCCCAGCTGTAGCTCATTTAAACAACGCATTCCTTTCTTTAATCGTAAACCAGTTTACGATCTTTAGTAAAGTACGCTCTGATTGGTCAAATATTCATAATTCGGTGTTTTTGACCAATCCGCTTTTAGGTTACAAAAATAACAAATATCCTCATGTTTTCCATGAATTTTGGTAATGGAAAAGTTTTTAGCCAATTACTCTGGGCCATCGGCCCCAAAAAGGACAAAAACAGCTGCTGAGTGGTTAGGGCAACAACATGTGTATGAGAAAACAAAAAGAGAACGGGTTTATTTGCTAAAGTGGGAACAGGAGTTCCGTTGGTTAGAACACGGGCAGTATGGTATGATTTGCAAAATTTGCAAATCCTACGAGAAAGTAGGAACATCCTGATATGGCAAAGTTTCCCTGAATTCCTTTCAAAAAAATAAATAAATCGAAGAGTTGAGAAGAGAAACCACATTTACAAATAAATTAACAGTGGAACTAAACATTTAATGTGCAGTAAACAATATTATTACAACTGAAAATACGCTTAAAAATTTTCATTTAATGAGAGCAAACAACCTGTGTATGGTTTCAGAAGTGATAGTTACAAGGCCGTTCTTAAAATATTTTGATTTGCTGTAAATCAACCTACCGGTACTCACTAAAAAACCTATCTACTCCAAAAAAACTGATACTTCTTCATGTTCATGTCCAAGACAAAAATTATTTTATTTTATTTTTAGCACATTGTCTTTTAAAATTAGACACTTTTTGGCATCTTTCAGAAAAAATCAGAAAAAAAATTGGTCGATAAACAGCAAACCAAAAATTTTTTAAGGATGGCCAAGCCAAATTTGGAAAATTTATGTTTGAAATCCATGTCCTTAAGAAGGCCAAGCAGGCCTCAGGAAATTGCCAGAATGCAGTATTTTGCACCTAGACCCTCTGCCATAAGGTGTCGTGCTTGCAGCACGCCGGACAACCCGCTTTGCGGGTTGCAAGGTCAGTAATAATTGTGGAGGGCTACCTAGAATTATTTTTTACTAGCCCTGCTGACTACTCAGCTTCTCAGACTTATTTCTACCCCTGCACAATTCAATATCTGAATATTCAGAAAGGCAAAACTAGCAGATGCTAAATTGCAATTCATATCACATTAATCAAAATCTGTCTGATGGGTTAATGAGTTACTGATTACATGTGATAACTTTGTTGCAACAGTACAGAAAATCTCTGTAACTATTTATACAGCCAGGTAACGGAAAACTCCAAGAACTTTAATTATTGCTATTAACTATTACTTTTGTATTCTTTTTCTGTGTTCTTGACGTCTTATATTTTCTTTGACTTGTTCACGTTCTATATCCATAAACAATCGTCTGTAGGTTGCATGTTCATTTTTCTGTCTCCTTTTTTCCTCTTCTGACTGAACACCAGTATAAATATTAGGAACATGTCTCATCACCTGGGTACCTTTATATGTTGTTGCTGAAATATATGGAATATGGATCACAAACACAAAGTTATTATCAAGTTTGATGAACAAGAAGTATTAGTTAATGCCAACTTACTAAAACTGTATACCTGTTTTAAAAGCAAATTCTTGAACTTAAGAAATTTCTAAATCAACAACAATGGACATTTAAATTGCAATTTCTCGATGTAAATACTATCTGAACCTTTGAGACCATCCCAGCTATGAAAAGCATGCTTTGATATAGAACTACCTTGGATAATATCAAAATTTAATCAATTATTTGTCAATTATGATGATGTATTGACGGGTATGTTTCAAAATAAATTTGGAAAAAATGTAATAAAACAGACATTTCTCTCTGTTTAAAAACCACAACCAAATTATGGAATTGCAGTTTAAAATGGACAATGCAGGTAGTACCAGGCAAGGTATTTGTCACAGCTCACCAAAGGTGTTTTCAAATATTGCTGAAAACAAATAAGACAAATAGAAAATGGTTATCTTTCAGGGATGTATTAAACTAGGTTTGCAAATATGCCAACCCAAAATAAATATTATAAGGAACAACTAGATTTTAAAGTATTAAAGGTACACCCCTTGCAAAGCAGTGCAGTCTCTTTTTGACCAGGTGCCTGGGACTGTGTAACCCCCTTCCTATCTCCTTTTCCCCTGACATGGTTAGTTCAATAATTAAAAATCCTGCCTTCTGGTGGTTTCAGGATGATAGGTTCAGAAAATATTCCTTAAAAATAATGAAACAGAGGTTCCTTAATTGTGTTAGAAATATTTGTTTGAAATGTTAACATATGAGGCAGCAAAAATATTATTAAAAAATTGAATATGTGTAGCTGCAAAATATGTTTAAAAGTATGAGGCTGTACAATTTGAAAACCTTAATCTGGTTTATTATACTCTAGTTTTTACTTAAACCCCCCAATTAGGCAACCAGGGCATTAAGTTTTACCCGGGTATGTCCGTCTGTCAATTTTCGTCAAAAAAATTTGCAGCTTGTGTATGTCCGATACATTTGATATTTGGTCAGAAGCATTATCAGGGTCAGCTGTATCCTGTCTAAACTTTCCAGGTCCTTCATATGTCTACTTCCTGTTTGTCTTGCGAGGGCATCCATGTCTCATGGACTTATTTTTTCTATGTTTCCCTTTTTCTCTGATCCTAATGGCCAAATTGCAAGTATGAAATACACTACAAATTTAGTTCATCATTTCCTCAGGGGTGTGGCCATATTTTCTGGATTGAAACCAAGATTTTCTGTTCAAAATTAGTAAAACCCTTGAATGTAAGGCATACTTATTAGGGTTTCTAAGCACTGCTGCAATAAAAAAATAAAGAATCCACTGACAAAACTGACTTGGTTTTTATAGGGTTCGTGTTACTCCAACTTTAGTTTTCAGTGTAGTGTTGTGTGTTCTATGTTCGTCTTTCGTTTCATTTTGTTGGCCATGGTCTTGTCTGTCTTCCGACAACGATTTCTGTCTGCCCATTTGGTATCTTCGAATTCCTTCTAAAATTTACCAGTTAATTAAAAAAAAATCAAGGAAAATCTTCCAAAAACAGAGAGCTTGGCATCTCTGGGAATGAACTAAATTATATGTGTATACTTATTAAATACTTCATGGACATACAATACATATACACCAGAATACAAATATAAAACTGAGATTCATAGTTGTTACAAGATGTCTATATAATGAACTACTGGGAAAAACTGGCCAAAAGAAATCAATAATGGCAAAGAATTTAAAAGAATTTTTATAGCCTTGCATTATCAATATAAAATGTACTGTTTCAAATCAATTTCCTTTACCACTCTTTCTATTAATTCTTTCTTCTCTTGTTTCATCTCGGCTGGGCTCAGTATCAAAATGGACCATTTTTAACCTTGTATTTTCAATGTTTTCTTTTTCTTCATCTGTAAATAAAATGTCAAAAAAAACATCAGTAACACTGGAAATTAAAATTTACATATTAAATTAACTAAACTTAATCTTTCAAACTTCAGAAAATAAATGGAATACAAACATATCTTTAATACCTAAAGACAAGCTGTTCTATTCAGTGGATAACTTAAGAAGGTCAACAATATTTTTGAAAGGTAAGCATTTCAACATCTAACTGAAACAGAAAGCCCAATTTATTAGCAGAAACATTTCAGATGAACTAGACATTGCAAGCATGGGGTCAACATTTCCTACAATTTTATCTGTATTAAATCTAACCCTCCAACGATATCAAAAACTTTCTATGGAATGAAATATTTAAGCATGTTCAACAAAAAATAAATATACAAATCCTTTGGTGTGAATTTATTGTCTTACACATCATCCCCTCCAAATCTTCTTAATCTACTATTTTCACTTTTTTTTTATTTAATATCCCTTAATGATTTACCAATTATAATTAATTGTTGATGGCACTCGTATCTCTGTTTGTGGTACATTAATGTTTTAATGACCACAATTTTTACTTTGTCAGAATTTTTTTTGATTTTTTATAGATGTTTTATTTATATTTTATTTACAAGAAAGAATATGGAATATATGCCAGCAGTCAATTTCACAAAATGTCGTAAGTGTAATTTCTATCGTAAATTATGACATATAAATGAGTTTTCCTTTGAGGTTTCTACACTTACGATCAATCTTAGACTTAAGAATTTTTATGAAAACCACTGCAGAATATTTCAGATATAACATTCTGTACCCTGTATTCTAGGAGAGGGCTAGTATTGGCTACGTATGTTGCCCAATATTTGTTCATTTATTAAATAAAATATGTTTCAAGTAATATTCTTCATTCCCGAATATAATAAATGACTTTTGATCATATCTTTCAGAAAGATAAATATACCTTCATAAAATGCTCCTAATCCTTTGTAGCTTAAGACTGAATAATTACTTTTGGTGTAAGTTGCATTGAATATCAGCTCTATGATTAGTGTGAATGCAGTCAAATGGCTTGAAATTTGATGTTTTATAACATTATGAAGCAAACAATTACATGAAATTTATATTCTAATGGTCATTGCATCAGTATCAGAAAAACATTTTCTTCATTATCCTAATTATTATCATTTAGTAATTTTGCTTTCTGGACTGTTAAAAATGCAATTACAAGAATTAACTGCTTTTTTGTGGTTTTATAGGGTTCTAAAAGCATTGACTGAATGCAGATTTATAGTATGAAGCACTTTCGTGATTCATGCAAATTATGCTATGGTCAAGGCTTTTGTATGCCAATAAAACTACAAAAATAAGCACTTAATTGATGTTTAGAACACCTGAAAATATATTAAACAATTCCAACAAGCAATTAAATAAAAAACAAGTTGTGGAACGTCAGTATTTGCCCATTCTGATGTCCACTTTATTAGGTCAACTTTATTATGGGGACAGTGTTTGGAATATAAGATCCAATAACTGAAGAATATCCTATATTTAAGTTCAGTTAAATGCCAATTCAATGAAGCAGATTATCAATACTTTACAGTTCATGAATACATATAAAATATTAGGTCAATGTCTGAAAAATATAAACTTTTTGTATGAGGCTAAGAAACTGGGGAAGGGCGAGGTTTACCGAGTAATTTTTCAGACATTGACCTAATATTGTTTTTATACTACAGCTATAAAAATATTAAGATTACTACAAAAACATTAATTAACATAATAATAAATTTCTTTTGTCCCTCAATGGTTCCTCAATGAGCCCCTGGCTATAAAGGAAATGAAATTGACATTGTACAAAATATCACCTTGTTACTATATTTAGGAAAAAAAGTCAACAGGAAATTGTCCAGCTACAGTATAAATTAGACTACACAAATGATGGAATAGAGAGCATTACAAGTTTCCTTCCCACTGAAGATTTATGTATACATTGACAGAAAAATACCTTGTAATTCTACAGGTTCACTTTCTTCAATGTCAAATACATCAGGGTCTGCTGTACTTCTAGATGCTGGATGCTGAAATAACATAGATGGCAGAATATCACTGGTAATCCTCATGATATATGACTCTTAAATAAGTTAATACCTTGTATAATTTGTCAATGCTGTCTGATAATAAAATTGTACTTATGGCTTTATTAAATTAAATGAAAATAATAACCAGTGGAAGCATCAAAATATTTGATTGTTTAAAAGTTTTAATCTTGAATTTAACATTTTTTATTTTTAGAAGTATTTACTTCTAATGAACAAACAAATGTTTATAAATCTTATTCTGTTTCACCAATGTCACCAAAAATTACAAATCTACAATAATCTTCAAGTAACTGCTACACTTACATCTCTGGTTCTAGAGACTTTCCATACACCTCCAGGTAAGTCATCTGCCATAAAATCTTCAGTTATGATTTGTTTCTTGGCTAACTGTCGTCTGGCCTGGTTTGTCAATTTGTGAACCTTACAAAATACAAAATATAGCATCTACAGTCATAACAGTTTTCAACTAGGAAGAACTTTTTCAGCACAGTAAAACTGATGTTTATCATACCATTTCTCACAAAGAATAAGAATGCAAACTGGACTTATGTCATAGCCAGTTTAATATAGAAGCAGACGATGAATCTTCAATGCACGGCAAGGATAGCTTCATACCACAAGTCAGACTGAAGCTGACCCATAAAAAAAAACATTTAACATGGGTTCTGTGAAATAGCTGCCCTTCTGGACTATGATTAATAATATCAAAATTAAATAAAATTGCAAATCAAGCCAAGACATTCCAAATATGGGCAAGAGGAAAAAAATAGGTCTTTTTTTCAACAGTATTTGGATTAATCTTTGTTAAAGGGGAAGTTTAAGAGTTCTTGCACAAACATCTAGTTCAGTCAAGGTATTCTTATATCTTGTTTACAATGTAAACATACATAAAATATATAAATATGAAGACTGGCTATACAGACTGACAGACAGAGGTAGAATAATATACCCCTGTATGGAGCAGGGGTATAGTAAAACAGGAGGCACAATACTACCTCCATTGATAAGGGTTCTGTAAAAGTTTTTGTTAATTTTTGTTGATTGGTTTAAAATGAGTAGGGAATTAGAGATTGTTGCCACCTCCCTTTCAGCAAATTGCATATCAAAATTGCAGTAAGAAATTGCAGCACAAAATTCCTGGAAAAATAAAATAGCAGGTGCAATACTACATCTATTGATAAATAATGTGTAAAAGTTTATTAATTTCTATTAAGTGGTTTAGAAGAAGTGGCAAAGTAGAAATGGTACCCCTTTTTCAACTGCATGTTACAAGTCAAAATTGCAGCCAAATATAAAATATTGATTTTCTGAAAAAATAAAATAAAATAGGAGGTGCAACCCCACACATCATTATAAAGAATATGTGAATGTTTGGTTAAACTCTGTCCAGCAGTTTTAGAGTAGTTGTGGATTAGAAAGTCTGATGCCAGTCACAAAATGACAGAGGGTGATCCCTTTATGTTGCCCTGCTTGGAAGCAGGCAACACAAAAATTGAATTACCTCATTTGTCTGATCATAAAATGCCCTGTAATCTGTGTCATCAGCTGTTACTTTACTACCTGTTTAACAAAATATAGTCAAACACTTTTATGAATAAATATGTTTGGATTCTTATGTATTAGAACTTAAAATAAAAAGAAAAACTGAAAGGCATCATCTTTCAATAAAATTACATATGGAATATTATGAACTACTTAAAAATATATTATTGTTATTAACAGAAAACAAAACATCATAAGGGCAAAATAAAATTATTATGTGTTTCAAATGACCCTCTGTAATTTCATTAACTAAACATTTTCATTTCTGATACAATTTCATCATTAGATTGTGAATAATTGTCCAGGAGCTTAGTCTGATGATATTTCATGTATAAAAGAAGCCCTTAATATGTTACTAATACTAGAGGATTCTAGATGCTTGTATCACACACCTGATACCACTTTGCCTATTACCACTCTGGGCCGAGTTGTTCAACTTATTTAACTAAGAGTTAAATTTAACTCCATGTTAAATTTGGTTGATTTGTACAGGATTTAACTACAGATTAAAATTTAGCCGTTAAACAGCTGGGCCCAGATTGTTACTGTTTAACCTTGTTTTTAATGATCATGCCACAACAAACTCCCACTCACCTTAATTTCATATGAAATCCTTAAGGGTCACCTCAAAGTTCTGCTATTACAAAGCTTTACAAGATCAGAGAAAAGATAATTTCTTAGAAAAAAAGGGCATTTTGATATCCAGAGATATTAAATGTAGGGGAGGGAAACTACATTGGGATATTTTAAACTACAGAAACATAAAATATTTCAAATCGGACCAGATAAAATTCTGGATTTTAGCAATTCTACCAAACCTCAGTTTTGAATTTTTCTAAGCATACTTGATGTTTAATATGAAGAATACAGTAAGCTATTTTGAAAATTGACACTAGGTGGAATAAAAATTTTTTGTAATTTTCAGAATCAACAACATATTATGGTCATCTGGTGTGCACAATAGCTTTAATCCAGAGATACTGTAGGTTTTTAGTTTGGTGAGTCAAGAACCTGTTTTTCAACATTTTTTTGAGGTCCACCATAGTAAATTACATAAAATTTGAAATTTTGGTGAGTCCCAGAGAAAAATGGTGAGTCCTGGACTTGTCTAGACGAGTTGTGAGTATCCCTGGAAGTCATCGCTCATTTCAACTGTAGAGGCTCTTTATCCCAAGAAAATTCTATCTCAACATAAGTATTCAAGGGTAGAAATTTATGTGAAAAGTGTCAAGAAGCTAATGTCCTTGGTTTCCAAAGAAAAATATTTAGAAATATGTCTAATTTTAGAAAGATAAATGTATTACAAGTGCTGGAATGGCTCAGATCTTCAAATACTACATATCTTCTTGAGATTTAGAAATATTAAGATGAGTATCTCTCCAGGTCATTAAGGCAGATAGATTCATTAACTTCCTGTTAAGTGTCAGGTTTTCTATCTATAATCAGCTGGTGGTTTTTATGATATCCAGAAAATTTTAAAGGCTGATGTAAAGGCCCTTCGGTTTTCTTTAGCTTCCTCTATGAAAAATATGAACTGTAATGTGGTGCCTGTACCCAACCTTGGAAACATACCTTCATGCCAGGTCAAAGAAATTTGTAGATACTCTTCCCACCTTCCCCCATCTCAGAAAGTACCTTGGAAATATACCTTTAAGCCAGTTCAAAGTAATTTGTAGATACTCTTCCCACCTTCCAACATCTCAAAGGTACCTTGGAAATATACAATCAAGCCAGGTCAAAGTAATTTGTAAATACTCTTCCCACCTTCCCCCATCTCAGAAAGTACCTTGGAAATATACCTTCAAGCCAGGTCGAAGAAATTTGTAGATACTCTTCCCACCTTCCCCCATCTCAGAAAGTACCTTGGATATATACCTTCAAGCCAGGTCAAAGTAATTTGTAGATACTCTTCCCGCCTTCCCCCATCTCAGAAAGTACCTTGGATATATACCTTCAAGCCAGGTCAAAGAAATTTGTAGATACTCTTCCTGCCTTCCCTCATCTCAGAAAGGGATTCTTTAATAAATGTCAGCCTGCAACCAAAGTGATTTCATGTGTACAATGGAAGTTTTAGTACCTGCTTAATCTGATAAAGATCCTGCAATGTGAACATCAGACCATCATATATCTACTGCTACCTTTTCCTTTATACTTAACTTTTTTTTCTCAAATACAAAATTTTACAATTGTAAGATGATGACACAGGCTCATCATTAGCTTCTCCAGAGGCTGAAGTTGAGTAAGTGAAATTAATTGTTGAAAAATTTATAAACTCTTGACAGTTTAATGTAATACATGTATGGGAGTGGCCTGTAAAACAGAACATCATATTTTCCAGCCTACTTTAGGCCAAAGAAAAATAACTGTTGGTTTCCCCTAACCTGACCAGGTCTCTTTTAACCTGCTAGGTCATTTCATTTTAAAAAAAGTAATTAATTAACCCACTTGGAAATAGCTAGGAACACCACTTGTTTTTCAAAGGCAAAGGAACAAGGCCAAATTGAAAGAGAAATATCACAAATTCATCATCAAGTGCACTGTGTCTGCAAATGGCTGTCTTTCAGATTATTGTTAATACGGATTGCTTCTGGGCCGGTCAAGATAACAAACTCCCCGCCTGCATCCCTGGTCATGATAATTTTTTCTCCCAAGGGAAAACCAACAATTATTTGTCTTTGGCCTTATAAAGAGGCTGTCACCAACATTTTAGTCCGAAATTGTTAATTACAAATATTTTCTAAATATAATCTGATTTTCCTGTAACACATACAATATTTAAAGGCTGTAATTTTGTCAGTGTTTGTAGAAAGATTTGTATTTGCATATTTTTAATCAGTAGGCTATCACGATCTCAGCATGGTTTTATTTTGTATGGTCCGTTTCAATCGTACTGACATTGTATTTTAATATTTTTTTGGTGACATTTTTCTGATTACATGTTCAGTGTTGGACTGTGTTGACATATTTCAATGGCTCTCTTGATAATAAGGAAGGTGTTGAATTTTTCCTCCAGATTAATCAAAATTCTTAAAACATTAATGGGGTTACTTTATGGGTGCAGAGGTACTTGTAGCCTTCTGATTTTTGAGTCCAAAATATTAGCGTTTCAAATTTTATTGAGTCCCACTATAGTTCAATACAATATACAATGATAAACCTAGGACTTTTCTATAGATGATGTGCAAGTTTTGCTGTGGAGTTTAAAATTTTTTTGCCGAGGAATTTTGGAGCATGAAGATTGTTTTCCCATTTGAATTTTATCGAAATTATACACAAAAAGGCTTAACATATTAATATGTTTGTTTACTGTTCTCCTACTCATGATATAGAAATGTGGGTTGGAAGGTAGGGTTAATTTTTTTTCAATGGCAATCAAAGTACACCATAATTACTAAATCAATGAGGAATTAGTTTTAAATCAACAAAAAATAAAATAAAATGAAATTTTGTCTCAAAAAAAGCCAATAAAAAATTTGGGTAGGGATCATTTAGATAGGTCTGCAGGCAAACAGCAAACAAACACCATTTTAATTTAGACCTAGACAAATATTCTTACCATGTAAAAAAAGTCAGCTAATATCATTTAAGTTTTACACTGCAAAATAAACACTTATACACTTATACATGTATGATACACATCTGTTTCCTTGACATTTTAAGCAGTTGGGGTTTTTTTTTTTTGTTCCTCAGGACAGGGACGTATATATAGGGTATATATAACTTTATATCCTTGCTAGCTTTCTTGTCAGCACAAATCCTCTATCAATAAGGTCCTGATAGGAAGCATAAGCCCCGGAGTAGCGTATCAAGTGTGAAATAAATACTCCACATGCAGGTGCAGCTTGAATGATGTAACAAATGAACCGCCTCGTTGGTGTTAAGGTTAGTCTGCTCTCCTCGAGTGCAGAAGGTCGTGGGTTCGATCCCAGGCCTAGTCAAACCAAAGAGTTTAAAATTGGTATTTGCTGCTTCTCTGCTAAGCACGCAGCATTTATGAGTAAGAGCAAAGACTGGTCGGCCCAGAGTCAGAGTAATGTGTCTGGGTAAAGTGGCATGTCTTCCTACAGACTGTTGCTTTTGTGAGCTACATGTAGCACGTTACAAATCCGGCTCAGCCTGTCAGTCTAGTACAAAGCAGGATTCATTCATCGTCATTCATAATATGCTCTTGCTCTGAATATGCATGAAATGTTTGCCACTGAACGTTAAGCAACATTCAATCAATCAGTCAATGCTACACATGAAGGAAAAGTTTAAAATGGGAAACCAAAGTCATCTGTCTTGTTGTAAAGCTTTTTTCTTAACCCACCCTTACTGTCAATTTCAAAAAGTTTGTCATTTGTATTATATCCTTATTTTAGAGTGCATGCATGCAATTTTTCAAATCCATTTATAAAAATCATATGTGCATGCATTCTTGTTTACAGAAGTTAAATTTGTTATTAAAAAGAAGAATAAGAAGATCAGAAGTTTTTTTGGAATCCCTTCCACCTTTTACATGCAAGTAGCAAGGCTCAGTCTGTTTCTCTGTTATTAGTAGGTAAACAGGGAGATTTTATATGTGTATTTACATGCCTACATGTATGTCCACATGTCACTGCCTTTGTGTATAGACCAATTATATAGAAAGTCTGCCTGATATAGATAATAATATATAGTGATCACTTGTATATTTTGTCGGTAAGGGTGTAGTTATTTTGACAGGGAAAGTATTGTAGACGATGGTTTATGGTGGACATTCTACTTTGTATTGATACTGATTAGTATGTACGTCCCCAGCGACTTGGAGTTATATTTTGCAGACAATTTTTTGCAATTTTGCAATTCAGCAGAAATGAATTATCAGCCAAATATGAATATTTTAGATAATATTAACCGACCAATCCAGAGAGGATGTCATTAGTGTTAGCTTGAATTGGATATGAAATTGTCCATTTCCTTTTAGAAAATAGATGATCAAATGACTTAAATTTAAACTTTAACTTTTGATATTGAGGACCATTTGGGGAATTTTATAATAATTAAAATTATTTAATGAATTTAAATGAAAGAAATGTTATTGTTTTGATTAAAAAAATGAATTTTATTAACATTTTAAAATTGTAATTGAAGTAAATTTTTGTTAGAAATTGGATAGCTTTAAAATCCTTGTAAAATCCCTATTAAAGATCCTCAGCTTATGTAATTGACAATTTAAAATATCAAATGGCTAAAAATGAAGTCCTCAGAGGTTTAAGTTTGAAGTGTATGAATCATACTGAGATAGGTCATCATTTGGACCAGGGATCGGCTTGATAAGTTGTTCCTGATTTTCTGCTGTTTGAAAGGACTGAGACGGTATTGCGTTAAAAAGCTGTCGGTTCATTTCTGGGCATGGAAGAACCCAACAGTTGGCTTTGTGAGTAAAATTCAATTCTTTCCAATGTTTTAATTATAATTCTGTTTTAATTTTTTTTTTTTTTTAATTTGACAATGGTCATGTTTCGGATCCACTGATCTAACTGCTGCAGTATTTACAGGTTCACATTGCTTGCCCAACAACTTAAACTGTAAAACAAGGAGTTTATTAATTTTTGTCTTAAAGTTCACCTTATTTTGTTTGTTTGTTTGATTGGGGTTTAACGCCACTTTCAACAATATTTCAGTCATATCGCGGCGGTCAGTTTT
>JARWCS010071523.1:0-15662 GCA_034783895.1 Geukensia demissa | reverse complement strand
TACATTGAAAATGTTAGGAGAACGCATTGATATTCCACCCGATATACCATTAAAGTGAAGCTCCGCTTCACTTATTAAACAAAATTATACACTGAAATTTTACTGGTTACAGAAATAAAACAATAAGGTAAATACATCACAAATCTTTTTAAGTCTATTCAAGTCTTTAAGTAGTCGGGTCAAGTTGCAAATCAGATTTCAGTTGGTTTATAATCCTTAATTGACATGTGCAACATTAAATTTTTCAGATGATGAAGCCATTATACAGGCATTATTCAGGGTCTGTGCTTTCCTGGTCAGCTGTAAAGGTAAGACACTGATCTTCATTTATACTCTATGTCAGGGTTTGTTGAAACAGGTAAAATGGTTATGAAAGTTAGTCTGTCTGTCATTTTCTAAAATAGTGTTTATTTTGTAAATTGAAAAAAGTGCAAGCAAGCTGCAATAATACTTTTTAGCAATCATGATGTATTTTAAGCTGGGCTTAGTGTTTAATTCTCTACAGTGATTTTACATTGTATAATATGCCATTTGTTTCCCCAAAGTGTATCTTTGCACGCACAAGCCCGAGACTTTGAGTACACATTGTCAACTCTGTGTAATAATTAGGTTATTAAACTAGAATTAGTTTACATGCAAAAATGCTTTGAGGTGCACCTTATTGGAAATTTAAAAGTAATTCTGCTTATATGAATAGGAAGAGAAAGTCCGAACAAAAGAAATGTGCACAGTTTTTTAAATTACTTTATGTAGTTCAAACTTAAGCGCTCCACCAAAAATGAAGATGGCTAACCCTCAATGTTAAATCTTCAAAAAAAAATTCAGGGGCATACAATAGTATTTAAAACTTTATTGTATAGTGTTAACATAAACCATTAATTGTGCTTGATACAGTGAATATTTGATGAATTGTTTTACGCCTATACATCAGTATGAATATTTCTTTCAAGACTTTTGCTTGACCAATAAAACATATTAATGGATTTTCAATTTGTCTGAGCCTATCAATTTAAAGTTCATTTTGATACTAAATAGCCACATATTTGCCATAATGTCTCATTTTTTTGTGGTGAATAATTTTATTTGATTTTAGGTTACGATAGACAACTATTTTATGCCATGTGTTGGACCCCAGTAAGTTTTTATTAATTTTTTGACTAATTTAACAGATTGCCATAGACACCTATTACATGCAATGTGTTGGACACCAGTCAGACAGTTTACAACTAAAACTATGGAGGCAACTGTGTCATGTTGGGACTGGTTACTGGCAGCAAGACGAGATCTCAATATCGAGGTATATTTAGATATATCTATGTTTAGCGCACACATATCTTACACACCCTCTCATTTATTGTAACACTTTACATGGTCTCTTTTTCTAAAATTGTGGTAGTTTCCATGTAATGATGTTTATATTCTCACAATCTATTGCCAGTCACTACCACTGATTGTATTTTTTGCAAACATATGATATCTGCAAAAAAAATAGACAAAGGTCAGATCATTTTAAAAGTAGTTACATTCAGAAAGAAAATAATTTGGTGTTGGAATCCTCATGAAACGTTTACAACTTATGCAAATGCTTAGACATAATTTGCACGAACAAATATAGAGTGCACATCACAAAAATTAATATATTCTTGAAAAGGAAATTTAGATACAATTTACTGTTTGAGAAATGCAACAGTATGCTGGGATAACACATATACCATTTTTGAGGACTCAGAGATTGTGCAATGTCATTCACAAGGACTGAAGTTGAATTTTATCTATTTCCTGAATTTTGCACCTGTTTTTATGATTAGAAATTTGTTTTTTTGAACTTTTCAGTTTTTCTGTGAGATGTCAGCAGCCTGGCAATTTTCAATTGACAAGAAACTGGGAATATTTAGAGAAGACAAACCAGATACAGATCCATTAGCTAAAACAGAAGATGATCTTCTAGGTCCAAATCCTCCTAATGTTGGACCTCATCAATTGTGGACTCAGGTGCTTATCATATCTTTTTTTGTTGGGTCCGACATATGTCTACTTACTTTTGCCAGGACGGGGCATGGGACTCATATTATCTATGTTTTCTGCTGCTATTTGTAAGAATTTTATTATTTCTGGGCAATGATAGTGTTTCAAAGTTGGTTTCAAGTGATAATAAAATAATAGAAAATGGGGCTTCTATTCAATTTTTCAGCAGAACATGGGATTATGTCGTAAACTCCATATTCTGTCACTGTGGTAGAATAAAACATGCATATTATTATTAATTTGCCACAATTTTAATGAATTATATCACAAGTTTATTCCTCCTATTAAGAGCCTCTGTTGCGATAGCACCCCTCAATTTAGTATCTTTTGAAACCTACAATTTCCTGTAACTCACGCTATTGCAAAGAACTGGAAATTCTTAGAAAAAACAGCAATTAAGGGTGTTATGTTAAATTTTATGGACTCAGTAATCTGATCCAGTTTCATAGTTACAAATAACCAACTTTATCAGGTTATTATTGATATTCAATTTCACATTTTGTGAGGTTTTATGATGGTGAGTGATGATATTTCAAGATTTGAGTCAAAATGTTTTTCAACCCATGGAACATGCTATTTAGAGCACAATTTTTTCACTGATTGAAATTTCACAACTAATTATAATAGAAAATTTGTCACTTTGAGGAAAATTGAAAATTTAAATGAAGGATAAGATTTTAAAAGTTGATAGAAATATGTAATGGCATACTTTATTGTTGTTGCAGTTGTGATTTGGCAACATTCATTTGACTGTGGTAGTTATAATATATTCTCCTAATTGTTATGCCATTTTAAGCCATTCGATTGGTTTTAAGAAATTGATTATCAATCTACCGGTAGGTGTTTATCAATGCCACCTGCAATTTAGTGGACTTTGATTGACGATGTCAGTATTCATTCATCTGGAGTTTTGGACATTAGTTTAACTGGAAATGGCAAAATTAGTCCATTTTAGAATTAGAGAAAACAAAATCTTAAGATAATGGTATTTTTCACAATCCCTATAGTTAAACATTCAAAGCCAAGGCTCAAAATTGAATATGTGAATGTATAACTATTTGGATTGTAAAAAGTACAATAATCAATGGCTAACAATGTAAGATTCTCTATTTAAACAATTTATCGATGTGATTATTTTCAGTTTCTTGCTGAGAGGATTGAGATATCAAAATACTGCAGTAATGATCAAGTTAGCATTCTAACAGGATTACTGAACAAAACTTTGTCTATAAGTGTAGGAATGAATCCACCTTCTATGTCCAGACATCTGTCTGCTGTTGGACCAAGAATGAGGTATGGTCAACTTCTAGCTTAAAAGGTAATAATTATTTTACATCACGTTTAAATCAATAGATTTTACATCAAAAGTGATTAAAATTGTTCAGTAAAATCAAAATGTCCTTTCATAGGAATGCACAGAAGACACATTTGATTAATTTGTGTATGAAAATGAAATCTGCTTTTAATTAGTGTATGTAGTGTGTCAGTAAAATTTAATATGGCACCGTCCAGTTTCCATTTTATACCTGCAAATATTGAAATCAAACATTGTTCTGTTAAGGTATACAGTCCATAATTAACCAAGTGATTATTAAAAATACCCAGATTTATTGGCAGAATCTAACGTAATGACATTTGAAAAGATGGGGAAACTTTGGAAAATACTATTTAATTCTAGTAAATCTTTTAACAGTTAAATAAAGTTTACAAATGATTTTTTCTATTCAGAAACAATATATCTTTTTAGAAATAATGTGTGAATTCACTATTTCGTATATTTTGTTAACATTAGAAATAATTTTCTGCTATTTTGATTATATGTCTGAAAACTTTAATAAATATATATGTTCAAGGCCTTTTATTCACACTGGATATTGATTATTACAGGTTACTATGTATGGGACTATCACTCCTACAGGGTGACACGCTACTTAACACCACCAGTAAGACAGTGTTGAGAGAAAGGGTATATGCCACAGCTCTGGATTACTTTGCGTAAGTTTTTATGATAATGAATATCCGAGAATTTTGATTTATTTAATCAAGTTTTTGAAATTTTTAATATGAAATTTTAATTTTTAATTTGATGAAAGTTCTTTTCCAAGAAAATGTTAAAGGGATAAGGCCAAAAAGACCACATTTTGTCCCTTATAATCATATATGTCAAAAATTTCCAAAAGTTAATTTTGAAAAAAAAAACGTTCATATTTGAATAGCAAAATCTGGATTTTCACAAAATAGCTTATTTTATGCTTTTTTGCTCTGATTTGATTTAAGAATACATTGGCAGCATCTCTTGACAAAAATTCTTTATTGATAAAATTTATTAAGATGAACACCTCAGCAAAGAATCATATTTGTTTGAACATGCTACCCATGTCAAAACAAGAAAAAATAACCTACATTTGGCGGAAAGATGCTAAATTGTGTCACTATAATGACATTTCTAATGCCATATTGAAAAGTGTGTTTGAATTGTATTAATTAAACATTCAAACATTAGGCTGCAAACTTTCAGCCTATAGTAGACATTTTATTTTGGTGGAATTTCAGACCCTTTTTGAATCTGCTTTTCCAAAAGATAAACATTGCAAAACAGTTGATTTTGTTAATCCACAAGATTCAAGCCATCAGTGTTTTTTAAGCAATGAAAGAATTTCAAAGCTGTTATAAAGTTAATTAATTTTACCATGGTTTGATGCTGTTTCACTTTACAATTTTGCACTGTACAAATTTTAACTTTTATGGGTATCTAGCATTTTTTATGTTAAGCAAATTTTATATCTACATGTAAGTGCAGATGACTTGTGACAAAATTACTTTATTGTTTTGTTTGAAGCACATATTTGTAAATATTTTTTGTAGGAGGAGACCAATATTCCCTGTTCACAAAGGCTCAGATTTGAGAGAAGATATCAACCAACTGATTAAATTCTTCAATTTAATACATCAAGATAAGAAGTACCTTACTCAGAATATAGTTCCATTTACTAGTAGGTTTTTTAAAAAATATTTATTTGCTTAAATTTCTATGGCAAAAAGGGTACTTTGTTCTCTTATTGGAACATGCAAGGATTGCAAGTACATGTGTATTTAAAATTCTTATTCAGATAGTACATATTATTACAAATACGCACATTACATAAAGCAGATGAAACCAAATGTATGCTTGCTAATCTAAGCATAATTCAGTGTAAAAACAATACAAGTCAGAAAATAAATACAAGATTACCACCATATTATTGTCATTGCAATATTAGACCAAAGACCAAATAGGGGAAAAAGTTGGTACTTAGGATCTTCCTACAAACAAACCCCTTCAGTGTGTGAAAAATTAAAATTTTTACTAATAAAGTGTGGAATTTTTTCTTGATTAGGTAAGTTTTATATAAACTAGAGAGTAGTAAATCAAGCTGCCTGCCTCATTGAAGTTTAAAGAAACTGGTTGGAAAGATTTTTGGCTTGCGTGACCCTTCACCCATAGGGTCATGTAAGCGGTCCCCATTACTTTTTGTCTGTCGTCTGTCCATCTGTCATCATTTACTGAAAAATATCTAATATGGCTGGCATTACTTGAAATAGAACCCTACTAGAAATTCACTTGAAAATCTTCTAATCTGACACTGCTGTGCCAATCGTAATCTGAAATGGAAATTGACCTCCCCATAGACCAATCAAGATAACTGTCACAGCCAAACTTAGGGAAATCCATGGAAAATCATTTTCTTTGAAACTGCCAAGCCAATTAGAACCAAACTTAAGTGGAATTTCCCTTTGATGGTCCTCTACCTAATTTGAATGTTGAATTTTATCAGTTTGTTCAGCTTTCCTCCTTGCTGATAAGGACTAAGGTAAAGTGGCTGTAAGGTGAACAATACAGGCTCCTTGGAGCCTCTGGTTTCCTAGGGTTTATTCTATATAATTTTATTACAGCTACACCAGAACCAGAAGCCCCACATTCTCTAGGTTTATCCTGGTCTGGAGGGATAACCCCAGAGAACATTGCCAAGTCTAAGTGGATGGTACCACTGAATGCAAGTTTAGGTGGACACTCTAAAAGATCAGCAAGTAAGTGAACCTCAAAAATTGATGATATTATTTGGCATCATATCATTGAACAGTTACCTGAAATAAGGGCTTAAAAACAAGGCCATTTAACCAAGAAAATTCATTATTTTGACACATCTGCAGTATATATAAAGGTGGTAGTGATTAGGGCTTGAATAGTTGGACAGTTCATACTGTAAATGCAGAAATTATTGCAATGTTTTTTATTATTGCAAATAATGTGACAGGATTGTTATCGCAATAATTAGAACACACATTCCAAAATTTTCTTGTTATGTTGTGTTACACCTCTTGAAAAGCCGCAAAAATAAAACCTGCATTATCGTGGCCATTCAAACAATTGCAATAATAAATGCATTTAATAATTTCTGAATTTGGGTGAAATGATTTTAGAAAAATTGAAGTAAAAGTTTTTGTAACTTGTCTTTTTGAACACTGGTACAAACTTTTTAGCATTAAATATTTTATTTGAAATGGACAATTGCCAATTATATGTAGTAAGGAAGCTAGTATTTTTATTGTGCTTTTCTGTTGGTATAATAAATGATTAAGTTTTTTTTTAAGTGTAGAGGAACATAGAAATTTTGAATCTGTATTTGTCTTTTTTGTCACAATATACTTTTACCTTAGTACTTTTGAGTATATTTATACTTCCCAGTACTTATTCACCTCAGAACATGATTTCACAGAAGAAGTGATAGTTTTTAGAGTATTTACTTTTTCCTGGTATATGTTGCCTCTGTTTCATCTATTTTCAGCTTACCTTGTACTTTAGTCTCATCACTTTGAGTTAGTTAACGTTTCACAATCAATCTCCACCTCACACCTGTTAATCTGAGTAGAACAAATTTGTCTTTTTCCAAAGTTTGGAGTGGTTTGCAGAGCAGAAGTTGAAATTGTGCATAAGAGCTCATAATATGTTCTAATCTTAATGGAACATTTTCTGAAGATCTACTATCCAAAAAACATGTGGTCAATGCATTGTTGTATAACATGAATGTTCTGATTTTTTTATTGTTCACATTTTTTCTAGCTTATTGCATGGTCTTTTTTTCGATCATGAAAGTTGAATTTGAGGACTTTTTTGGAAGTTAGGACTTCACAAGTAAGGCTGAATTTGATTTAAGTGGTTAATGTGCTTCAGTTTTTTTATAGTCTTTGTTAGGGGACCATTGATACATGATACCATATTAAATTAATTGTCTTTCATGTTACAGTTGTAAGCATCTAAGACTTCATAACCCATATTTAAATCATAATGCATGTGATCCTTGATAGTATTTTGCTTACTTTTTATATGATTTTCCTAGGCATAAGTAGCTATCACCGTCTAAGTATTGGAAGTGGCCATCGCCCTAGTATTGGCAGTGGTCAGCGTTTAAGTTTGGTACCCTCTGATAAATCATTGCCAACTGAGGGCAAGTATAATCTGCATCCATAGATGTGTGCAGTAGAAAATGTTTCATAACAAAATTTTAGTAGTAATGCATTCATAATTTTATTTATACTGCAGTTGGACCATTTCCTGTTGGCTATATTTCCTAAATATAGTAACAAAGTGTATATTTTGTACAATGACAATTTTCATTTCCCTTAATAGCCAGGGGTTCATTTATGGATTTTAGAAGAAGTTTTAATATTGTATTAATTCAATAATTTTGTAGTAATTCAAATATTTTCTTGGCTGCAGTATAAAAACAATCTGAAAAATATCAACGGTAACCCCCCCTTTCCCCAGTTTCTAAGCCTCATACAAAAAAGTTGATATCTTTCAGACATTGACCTTATATTGTATATTTAACAGGCTTTAACAATTGTTATATGTTGCAATATTTTGTCAAAAGTACTATGTGAACTCAAATCAGGGCTTTAATTATTGCTTCAAATTTTTAATCAGTGGTTGCATAATTATGTGCTAATTATTACAACTGATGACAGCATGGATCTATTATATCTGATTGCTTAATGACCTTACATTGACTTGATGGATGACCTTGCATCATCTTTTTCATTCATCATTTCTTTTGTAGTTTTCAAAAGTATCTTATATGTGTAGACATTTTATAGTTCTGATTTTTTTTAATGTAGCATGCAATGTATGTCAGCTATGACTGCTTTTTAACATTAAAGTAATATTGCTTAAGAGCATTAAAACTTTTATACTATTCAGGTAATAGTTTGTCTTTTTAGAAAAGCTCTAGTGTTTTATATCTTGGGTAAAAGATTTCTTCTCAAGTTTTTTTTTCTGTGGTCTCCAGACACCCACTTCTCATTTACTTCATATTTCTTCTTCTTTAAAAATTTATTTTCTATTTCTTTCATTTTTCATAAAAGACATTATATAGATATGAGCATATAAAGTTCTGGTACAGTCCCTATCCATTTTTTTTTCTTTTTAATTCAAATTCTAGAAAGGTTAGACAGAACAGTTATCATGGAAAGATTTGAAACCTTATTCAGAACTCAGTATGTTTATTACTTAGTATTTTGGACATCATTTTCTGTTTGATGAAAGGGTACCCCAACTTCTGATTATTTAAGAGATTCAAATTGTCACCAACAGAAGTAAATATATATAATATTACTATCCAATATATTGGAAAATTTGTTATCACTGTTGACTGATTAACAGGAAAAAGCTACAGCACAGTCAAGTTGCCATCAATTATCAAACTTGAATCCTCTTCTTGTTTGACCAAACACCCAATAGAGAAAGCTCAATATCTTGACAACGGGCCAACTAGTAAAGTACTTTGAATAACAAGTTACTAGTGTGAAATCAATGATCTATGTGTCCATACATGTACATGTGTCAGTTTACACATGGTTCACTAATGTGCCTTGATTGATAAATATAGAATAAAAGATTCAATATATACTTAATTACTTTAAATTATATAAATTATATAATCACCAAAGGGTCATTTTTCACATGACACCCTAATGGATATTCATGAAATCACTTTGTTTGAAACTGTCTGTCAATATGGAAACTGAATAGAATGGTATAGCAAAGAAGACTACAAAAGTATTTTTGAAAGCAGATACGATTTGACCTAATTGTTAGCAATAAGATCTGGCTTTCCAACAATCACTGTGAGTTTAGTATCAGGATGTTTGGAGGTCATGCCTAGGCTGGATGTTATAAACTTTCTTAGCTGAGTTTCTAGCTCAACCTAAAGAGATAACAAATTGTTTCTCTTGAAATCATGTTGCATTGATTTTGATTGAACAGTGCTTAAGCTTAAACTAGAAATGCAGTTTAGGAATTTTTCATGACTTGTAAGCCAGGCTCCAATCTCTTCAAAATAAAAAATAATCTTTAAGTGTGGGAATTTTTCAATTTACTATGACTACAATGGGATTCTGCATTTTGATTAGATGACAGCTTACAAAATTCTCATACATTTTTGGCTGGAGCCAGGTTCATAATTGAAGGTACTCAAGGTAGGCCCCATGGTGCATGAAGACATAGTTTTCCTTGAAAGGTTTACTTGGTAATGGGGTCTTCTTACTATCAGTATCAGGAAGGAGGGTTTGTACAATTAATGCGTATTTGTATCTAGAATAGCATCTTACTGGAGGATCTTCAATTTCAACAAAATAAAACACGTGTGCAAGCCATTTTTCTGCTGAAATTCTAGTTCAAAAGTCAGTAGTATGTCAGGCAAACAAGGTTCTTTAATCCCAGAATTATTTATTGTTATTATATACATATTTGCAGATATGTTAATTTCTTATTTCTAGCACTAAAATTTATGCGAATTCAGTATCAGTAATTTAATCTTGGGTTAAAGTGAGCTTTGTAAATCCCTATTTTTATGTATTAAGATTTTACAATCCTTTACTTGTAGGTCAATCTGAGCTTTATTAAGCCTTGTTTTGTTTTGTATTAAGATTTTACAATCCTTTACTTGTAGGTCGACCTGAGCTATTAAGCCTTGTTTTGTTTTGTATTAAGATTATGCAATCCTTTACTTGTAGGTCGACCTGAGCTTTACCAAGCCCTAGCCTTAAATAGGATTGCAGACTGTTCATTAAGCAAATCTCATTATCGTATGTTCACATTTTCTACTGAAAATCTTATTACTGAATCATCTATAAAAATAGTGTAGACCCAGTATTATGGTTCTGTTTGTATTACACTACAATATGAGAAAATATAAACCCATGATTAACATACTAAAAACCCCAAAAGCATGATTCATATCAGTATACTTTGGCATGTAATTAACATATTTATAACAGGTCACATAAAATTATATATTTGCATGCTGCTTATCTTTTTGAGACATCAGACTGGTTTTGTCCCATCCTATTTAAATCAGGGTTATGAGTCCATACCATGTTTGATGCCTGGCTGGGAAGGATTGTAGTTATTTACCAACAATAGGGGAACCTAAACTTTTCACACACATTCAATAAACAAGCATACCAAAACATCAACTATTATTAATTATTTTGTTACTAAACACCTGGGTCTGACAAATATATCAGCTTTTGGTCAGTTTTCAGTATGAAATGTTATTGTGGGTTTGGGTCGGGGTAGGGGTGTAGGATAGCAAATTGTTATATGATGACAATATTGTGCCCTTGTTTGTCTTTGCTGCAATGTCCCATGTTCACATATGTTTATTTGCTTACTAGTATTGGATCAAATTATTATCTGTATCTGTGTAAATACATTGTAGTTCCCAATATTGGTTTTTATACAACAAAAAGAGAGACTGCCAGATATATTGGCTGTGCTCCAGGCCCATTTTTTTATTCAGTATGCATGCTATTAGATGGCAAAGCTAATCTAACTTACCAACTGCAGTTATGCTAAATAAAACTGGTAAATTTACTGGGCTTGGCTTAAGGCTAATGTGAAGCTTTTGGTTGACTTACAAGGCTTAGTTAAGCTGCAAAGAGATTTAAGTTGTTGGCTAAAGCATAATTTTTCTTAAATTTGATTAAATGTAAAGAATGTGATTTTGTTTGATTAAAAATCTTAATTTTGAGCATGGATAATTGACTACCAGTATTTTATCAGATATTCTAATTGTAACAAACTTATCGTTTTGACCGCATGTTTGAAGTAGCAGTACCTATAAATATTATACACTGTTAACAGTAGAAGTGATACATGATGTGGAAAAATCAACCAATCTTAAGATTTTTCAAATCAAATGCCTGATATGTCTACATGATTACAGTCATTTGTTTGAAAACCATATATTTATTTCCATACAAAATCAACCAATTCAAGTAGGAGAACTCTTGCAAAAAAGGCCATTCATGTACAATCTATGTAATTTTTATCTTAAATGTACAAAGCTTGTACAAACACTGGTTGTGTATACAGGAACAATATCTAAATTGAAAAGTTTAGTTTTGATTGGTTTTTGATATATATAAATCACCTCCAGACTGATTTTTATATGGACTGCTACTCAATAAGGCAACATCAAGTTAATGTTTAGATTCTCACCCATCTCAACAAAATCATAGGACAATAACAATAGTCTGTTAGTCTTTTTCAACCTTGTAAATTCTCATTTCTCTAATGGTTACACATTTTTTATGCCATTGGACTGTTGTTTTTTTTTTTTTTTTTTTTAAATATCAATTCTTGTGCACTGATTATCAACACCACAGACAATTTGGCAGGCTTTAATTGACAAGGTCAATATGCAGCTAGGGTTTTTAACTTTAAAGGTTCATTGAAGATTAAGAGAAACAACAATTACATTGTTGAAACATTGATAATTGTATTTTTTTGCAATCTCAATAGTTGCATATAGTTGCCAATGCTAGGAATTGAATGTTTTACTATCTCAATTGTAAAATATGATTATCAGTGGCTTACAATGTATCCCACCATTTAGGAACTGAAAGTACTGAGTTAATGTGTTTAAATATCTTGTGGAATTTGATACTGGGAACATGAAACCTGCATTAAGTTTGTTTCCAGGGTGGGAGTGGGGAGGAAGTAAATAGAAAATTTGGGATGGGCCCTTAAGAGATGGAGGGTGAGAGTCTGAAGATTAACATGAACGGCCTAACATATATTTACATTGTACCATTTGATATTAGTTATGGTAATGCATATAAATATAAGTTTTAAAATGCACCAAGAAAAGTCTTTACATAGGCTGAGATAAGACTAGCATTATTCAATAGCATCACTTGCTCTTTTTAATTGATGTTACATCATGTACATATGTTTTCACTCTTGTCAGCATTTTTCACCATTATATATTAGTTTCATCTCAAAATTTGCTCTTTTTATTGTGTATTTTTGATATGTACATATTTGGATGTTTTGTTTACAGCTAACCTATTAACGGTTCCGAGTGTTCGATCAGATTCCAGTGAGTAAACTGCCATTGCATCAGTATATAGGCACTATGGGTTTTCTTAATTTTCTTCCAACAGCATTTTAAATGTATTTTTAACTCTTTAACAGACCATATACACAAATATCCTTCAGAAATGTTCAGCATATCATTAAATTACCATAAATGATCTTATGGGCCTTTTTGTAGATGATGGATTATCTTTTCTTTGACGAGAACATTTTAAACACATAACACAACAATAGATATAAAGTAACTAGACAATGTGTATTTGGTCTGTAAATTTGACCTTTAGGAATTTTGTGTTTGATCCATGTGTGAACATAACTTGATAGAACAAGACATTTTTGGTATAGAGTGCATGATTATCTGCATAATAATTGGCTGTAGCAACATCAAAATAAAGTGAAAGAAGTGGTTGTAAAAAGTCTTTGAAATTTGTAAAAACCAAGTTTGAAACATTTGGGAATTCATGTTGAAATTTGCATTTGCAATCTTTTCCCAAATGTTATAAACTATTTGGAGAGTGTTTTAGCTGATTGTAGTACATGTACAGTCTTAGTTTGAGCAAAATCTTCATGATCCTAATTCTGTTAAAAAATATTTCTTATCCCAGAGCCAGTGTAGCATAGGAATCATGTTTTCTTGTTCAGCATACCAACATTTGTTAGTAATGTTCGTAATAATCTCAGCTACCACTAGACAACTTGGGTAATTGGTTACACTATGGGTTGCCTTTGGGCCTGTTCCAAGGTTTTCAAAAGTGCTCCCTTGAGTCTTGGCTAAACAGGTAGCCTAAGGGTATGTTATTTCATTGGCATGATACTCATTGTAGGTCATATAGAATATGGAAACTAAAACTTGTCTCAGTATTTGCACTTGAGATGTAGACTCCCCCATTTTGATAATTACAAGATTACAAGTTATCTCCAAAATTGTTCAGATCTCAACCCTCAAAGTATATATATTCTTACTCAGCATGAAAAGGCAAATTCTGTGGTCATCCCCTGGGATTACTTCCCATCACTTAATTTTGAAATTTTTGAAGTTTTCTCAGGAACAGTTCAGATCTCCTCCACCCCTAATCCATATATATTATTTGTCCGCATGAAATACAAGTTCATAGGCATTCCCAGTTTACAAGTTATCGCCAGTTAGTGTAGATCCCAACCCCCAAACTAAATTTATTAAGTTGTAATGAAGACGAGTTTCATGGGCATTCCCAGATGTCAGCCCCACCCACTCATTTCAAATATAACAAGGTTTTGACATGGCATAGGCACTCCCAGGGGTTAGCCTCACCCCCTCATTTTGAAAATTACAAGTTATCTCAGACTGAATTTGATCCCCATCCCTAAAATATATATTTTTTAGTCAGCATGTTAAGACAAGCTCCATTGTCATCCTAGAAGGTCAGGCCATCCCCCTCTTTTAAAAGTTTTATTTTGAAAGCACTTGATCTATTGTTTTAATTTATTCTATCGAATTCCAAAGTAGTTGGGGGATATGCAGCATGGCTCCTACAACTTGTTATATTAGTGGTATTCCCATTTCATTTAAAGTATTGCTGAATTTGGAAACCTCAGAATATAGATTGCATGAAATAATTGCATGGGTTTTACATTTCTCACTTTGGTTTGGTATTAAATCTTCTTAAAGTTATATCTGTTATATAGATGTATAAAGTTACTGAACAAAGCTAATTTAATCATTTATCTGCCATTCAGACTCTCTAATTAATAAACAAGTAAGAGGTTTATGTTTTTAAAGAAATGGAAGTAGGTATCCAAGTACAGACAACATTCAGTCAAATTTCAGCATTTGACTGTTAACATGAAACAGGTTTACACTTTTGGAGAAAATGAAGTAGTTATTCTAAAAAAGACACCATTCAGTCAAGTTATTGTTATGAAGTTTAGATACATGTACCAGTTTTTTTAATAAAATAAAGTTTTATGCAGGTTTGGGCCTAAATTACTTGAAAATACCTGCAAATTGTTACCATTTTATAGGGGAAGACCCCTGAGAACTCTCAGATGGAAAATTATTAAAGGCAGTTTCATAAGTAATATAACAAAGAAATAATTTAACATGATGTTATTGTTTGATTCAATATAGAAGCTAAAACAAATACAGTCCATTAAATTTGAAGGCCCTTTATAAGTTTGGTATGCAGAGAAACCTATTTCACACATTAAAATCTCTCATGACCATGTTCAGATGTTAGCAGGTATTATTTTTTAAACAGCCATTTTAGTAAGAGATTTGAGTATTAAAGCAGCTGAAGTTGTACTATACATTTTAGATTGTTTAGCCTTACAAAAATAGCTGATGTTTTTTAGTTATCTAGTTCTGTGAAGTATCACTAATCACTATTATGACCAAGATCACCAATCAAATCATGTATTCAATTTTGTGCAAGATCATTGGCAACAAAGATATCTTCATAATGTTAATATATTTACTTGTTAGTAACGAAATAAATTTTATTAATATTTCAAAGGTGGAACCAGAAAAACTCCAGGTACCAGTACAGGCTATGTAAAAGAATACTTGAAGAAGCGGAACCTCATTCTGACATTCATTGCCTCACTGGTAAAGTCCATGATCACATGGCATAATCCTTTGGACACTTTAGAGAGAAAATTCCCTGATGATGACAAAGTAACTTTGTGGTTAAGTCAGCCAATTACAGAGAAAACATGGCGAGAGAATGTTAGGATGTCATGGGAACTGTCTCCTCTTCTTGCTGTATATTTGCCCTTGAGGTAAGTCAATACAATACTGCTCAAAAGTTGAGGCGAGGAAAGGGTTAGAATAAGCTATATTTCTTGTTTTATAAAATTTCATTATAAATGTTAAGTTCTGTATCAAATTTTTTCCTGCTTTACAAATATTTGCGGTACAGATATCTATATTAAAATTTGCTGACTCACTAGTGTAATAGTCTTTGTTTACTGAAGGTCAATGATTGGATCCCCATCTGGTTAAACCAAAAGCATTAAAAATTGATGTTTACTGCTTCACTGCTAAGCATGCAGCGTTGAGGATTTTGAACACCCACTGGTTTGCTTCGAGTCAGATAACATGGCATGTATTTCTGCTGACAGTTACCTTATGTGCTGGCTCAGCTTGTTCTAGTACAAACAAGATTTATCATATATTTATATAAAAATATGAGAATTCTGCATAGATGATACATGTGAAGTTGTAGCACTCATACCATCC
>JARWCS010071522.1:0-24552 GCA_034783895.1 Geukensia demissa | reverse complement strand
AACTGAAAACCGGTTTTTACACAACACAAAATAATCGATTGATGACGTATCGCATGTCAAATTGAAGTTTATGTTGATAAATATGTGGTCGCAAAACCACATGTTATAAATATAAATTTTAAAAAAGATATTTACAAAATAAATAAGGTAGCACTTAACTTTTGTCGGAGTGTATATAAATAAACTTTTGTGAACTTTGGTGGTCGGGAGGAGCTTACCTCTTAAAAATGTTGGTCTACATATATTCAATAACATTGTTAATTTTGAAAGTTTTATGTTCATTTTAAGGCGTATTCTCTCCGCAGTAGTATTTAAACAATTAACATTCCAAACATTTCAACACAAAGTACTTATATCAAAACAAACCGAAAAAGTCAGCCAAATCCAGCGAGGATATTTGTTATTGGCATTATTTTAGAAGTTAAGAAATCACATTATTCCTTGAAATTTTTGTAAAATAATACGTTGTAAATCGAATGCCAGATTGGCTGCTGACTACTCTTGGGGACCTCCTGTTCACCAGCAGACGCATCTACCTAGTGGTTTTAAAATACAGGTCTACCGATGTTAAATAAATGAATTATAAGTGAATTTCGAAGTTTCGAAGTGCTATATGTATATTTCAAGGAGTTACCTCTCAACATTCGCATTTGTACCAAAATATATGAACGCAAAGTTTCAAAACATTGCAAAATGAAGTACTCAAGTCCAAACAAGCCAATAAAAGAGAGCGCCAAATCTAGCGGAAACGACATCTACCATGTGAAATACTAGAAAAATGTCTTCGTTATTTCAGGGGATTAGAACTAACATTATGCCTGAAAATTTCTTTTAAATATTACATGGTAAAAGATAGCCACTTCATTTGCGATTATTTAATCCGTTAATAGTCATTCAGGGTTTTCAGGTGTGAGTACATCATTTAAACAATGGTTTGATCTCGGTTGTCTTATGTGTTGGTTTAAATGCTACTGATGAGGGTTACTTCTTCAGATGGCTTTAAAGCATTTTAAAGTTCAACAAACTCTTTCAACGATGGAAAACTTGCATTGTAAGGGAAGTGTTTTATTTTATTGTATCTTAGTGTTAAAAGAAGCAGGATATATCTTTTTCAGTGAAACAAGAGGCTGTCAGATATCATTCCTGGCTATGTTAGTAAAATTATATATCATGTTCATTAACTTTGATATATTTGGTGTAATACCTGCAGATTTCAATCATATATATCAATTACCAAATGCTTTTACGCAGATTAAAGTGTAACATACTCATTCAACATTGGTAAACTTGCATTGTAAGGAAAGTGTATCATTTTATTGTATCTTAATGTTCAAAGAAGCAGGATATATCTCAGTGAAAGATTTCAATCATATATATTGCTTGCCAAATCGGTCAGGGTCATGTAGTATTAAATTGTTTGAAAAGATCTTTGGACTACATAAAGTTGACGTAAAATGAAAAGAAATGATTTTATAACTATAATTTATTTGCAGTCTTCATGAATAGCAGCGTTTGGTGCTAAACGGTCATACATATTTTATTGTGTATGAATAAAAGAACGTCACAATACATATATAAACATATTAAGTAAAACTCACTCAAGAAAGAACAAAAACATATATCTCACCGTTTTTCATCATAAATGTTAATAAATCAGCAATGACTAAACCATGATTGCGGTGGGCCATGTAGGGGGCAAAAAATAGAAAAGAACAAAAACAACAAGGAAACTATAACAAAGGAAGGGAAAGAAAACATTAAAACGCACCAAGCACACTTTAATTGTATTTTATATTCTCGCACTCAAGAACATGCCCCATAGGATTTATTGCTTTTTTATATTAACTAAACAGATTACGGTTTGCAACAGCGAGATATATATTCTGAATATGCCTAGGGCAGCGTATGCTAATATATTTGATTATGTGTTCAATTTGCTCTTTTTAAATACATTTTGAATTTTAATTTTGTAGAGGTCAGGTGAAAATTTCAGGACCAAATCAACAAGCTTTCATTTGCAATACTTAATATAAAAAATGAATCCATAAAAATCTCTCCTCCTGTAAAAATTCCGACCCCCAAATTGACTTCTAAAACTTTAGAAATTTCCCTTTTCCTCCAAACATTAAATGATATTGAATGGTTCTTCTTGTTGTCATTCCAAAGCATTTCTTGAAAACATAATTATATGATTAGAATATAAAAAAGAAGATGTGGCATAAATGTGTATAAGACAGCCGTCCACCAATGACAGTCAAATAAACTTCTCGACCTTCCAGAAATTTTAACGGAAAGTAACGAATTTTAAACCATTCACCGTGCGGTCTTGTAACAAAATTCTAGCTGGTTTTACTGTTAGGATTGGTAATGTTTATGGCAGTGTTAGTCTATTCCTTAAAAATTGAAATTATATTTTATGAAGTTATTATTCACATTTAATTATTATCAACAAATCATGTCATATTTATTTCCATATGCATTATAAGTGAAAAGTTTTAACAGTATAACTTTCAACATTATCTTCTTACGAAGCAATTGTAATATTTTTTTGACCAGTAAGAATGCATCTGGCATATGTCCAAATACATCTCTCAAAAGATTTAAATATTTCTCATTGGTTAACTAAAAACGTAAATGATTTCAAAGAGACAAAATATGAAATTCGGTCAAGTTTAATCCAGTGTCTATTGTCCGTCCAAACAGTTCTGGTTTGCTTAGATAGAACCAATGAAGGCAGAAAGATGCACGGCTGAAGCTTAGAGATTTGGTTATGTTTTCATGAGGTTAGTTATATTTTTTTGTTTTCAAAAACTATTTACAAAAAATAAAGGATAGCTTTGGCACGTTTTAATTGAATTAGTACCTAAAATGGTAATTTTGTGGGTATTTTATTTTGAACCACATAAATCAAATTTACTGAAACGCACTGGAAAAGAAGAATATGGTTTGGCTATTATTGCCGCTGAAGCCACTTAAACACATTTGCTTTGAACTCTCTTTAAAATGGTTCTACGTTTCTAGCACTTGGATCCAAATGCATTTTTCTAAACATTTACTCATACAACAATAAAATCAACTCTTTATATTTCTATTTTTATATTACTTTTGTGCAAATCAGTTGAAACTCTTCGTTCAAATGAATTTGTGGTTTGTTTAAGTATAGAAAGTAGAATTGTAATATTACAGTCAATTGCAATATAATAGTGTAATATATAATAAAATGAATTCATCCTGTCTTCTGATTTCAGAAATAACCAATTAGTCATACAGAAAATATTTTATGAACAAATCCAAATAGAAAATACAACATTCAAAACATTTTAACTTTCGTTAAAGACGAATATCAGAATCTGAATTTCCATCTGCAATTTGTAAATCCTGATAGACTTTAAAACGCTTTTAACTTTTTCAACATCGTAAACAAGCAGTATAATTTATTACAGTGGATGTTTTTGTTGAATGCTCTTTTTTAATTAAATTATATAATACCATATAATACGACCACTAATTGCATATTGTCTTTCACTCCTTCAACTAGACTATAAACAATTGTTACTTTCGGCACGCGTGCCTAGAAAATGTAGATGCAGCAAAAGCAGATAGTTTCAACGCCCGATGAATATAAGTTTTGACAATTTATATGATTTTAGTCCCATATACTTCAAATATCTCTTTTTTACTTTCTTTTTATCCTTTTCATATTTGACGCTAATATATCTGAATTGGACGATTCCAAATATCACAATCGGATTAATTGAACATTTCTCGCGTCCTGCGAAATTTGCTTTTGTTCCATTCATCCCTTTAAAAAAATGCGATGAATGCCATCAAAGTGCTTGGAGAAAGTTTTTATTTGTATTTTACCAGTAATCATTTAAAATAAGATTCTAAAATTAGGGGACATTTTTTCTTCTAATTCTAAAGATTTACTGGTAAAGAGTCCAGAAAAGGTGATAAAGTGCTAAAAAATAACTTGCAATCCTTAACAAACATTATAAACCAAACACCCAATAATTTACGGAACAAACAATATATCTAAACACAAAATATGAGAAAGAAAAAAGAATACTATCAAAGTAACATTAGGAAAGAAAGTATAGTATCGATATTATCCATTTTTAAACAAAGCGTAAAGATTACTTTTCCACAACAGAATGTACAATATATATAGAATATGGTTTTTAAAAGTCAAGAATTTTATAACTAGACCTGATAATAATATAAAAAGAAAACTAAAGCATATAAACGAGTTTTTAAATAACACGAGTACGAGATTTAACTTGCGGATTGGTTCAATTGAAATTAAATTAATCACAGTACTCTGCAATTATATTGACAGTGCTCAAATCTGCTGAACAAGAGCGAAGTGTATTCCTTATTTGTATTTTTCAAAGTATATGTAACCATATTGATGTATAATGAATAAGTAATTATTGCTGCAATGTTCCCATTGGTGTACATGCGCATTGCATAGAACAAAACAAGGATTCTAGAATCGAATCGTGGTTCGGATTGAGCCTATTTTTCGAATACTAGTAAACGACATGGAGTAATTTTTTTGTTCAGATGAATCACCTTGCAAGGCTAACGCCACCTAAGTGCAAAATAAAATACAAGAAGCATACATACAAAGACATTGTATTGGTATACGTATATATGAATGTTAATCAAGAAAAGCGCTTTACATGCAATTAAAGACGATGGTCCAGTAAGTTCGTTTTCGGCCCAGAAATTTGTACATCATTGTGTGTTACACCAAAATATTTACATATATGATGAAACTCATTACACTACATAATGTTTCAAATTTGTATTTTTGTGAGTTTATGTTGAATGCAATTCCTTTACCGCTTAGTTGGTGTAATGGTTAGCTCGTCTTGAGTGCGGAAGGTCGTGGGTTCGATCCTCGACCGGGTCAAACCAAAGACATTAAAATTGGTTTTTGCTGCTTCCCCGCTAAGCACGCATCATTTAGGAGTAAGAGCAAAGACTGGTCGGCCCAGATTCAGAATAATGTGTCTGGGTAAAGTGGCATGGCTTCCTGCGGACTGTTGTTTTCATGAGCTAGCACGTGAAAATTCCGGCTCAGCGTGTCGGTCTAGTACAAAGCAGGGTTCATTCATCATCCCTCATCATTTTCATGTTTTCGTCCTGAATATGCATGAAACATTTGCCACTGGACTTTAAAATGCATTACTTTAAATTTATAGTAAAATATATTTTTGAGGCCGAAAACGGTTCTGATGGAACTACTTTAGCTTTTAAATATTTGTAATAAACATATGTAAAATGTGGCAATTGTTGCATATTCATTCTTTTAATTATTATAATAATAACGATTTTTTTTTCAGTGTAATGTTATCAAAGATGCAGCATCTTATAAAACATTTTCTTGTCGTGCTACATTTGCAAGTAATGTTAGAGATCGATGGTGCAAATGCCTGCCCAGCTGAATGTATTTGTAGCGCATACAACTCTGGCATTGCAGTTAGCTGTTACAACAAAAGACTTGGATTCATACCTAGTGACATCCCGAAAGATACATTATCTTTGTGAGTTTATGTTGAATCAATTCCTTTACGCAGAGCGATTGTTAAGGGATGTGATAGACAATCGTATAAGGTTGATTGTTGTCGCATATCTGCATGAATCAATAAATACGCTTGATATTTCGATAAAAACTTTTTTTTTACATACTATTAATAAACAAGATGAAAGTTTAAATTTTAAAAAATATTAGGCAGTGATAATTAGTTGTTACAATAATTAGCAAAAGTTGGAAAAATAGTGAAGATTTTGTATAAGAAAAGGTAGAAGATATTAACCATAGCCTCGGTTTTTAAGCTTCCAAACAGAGATTGATTCAACAAAAATGATTATTTACGTTTCAGAAATGTTGCATTTAACGACCTTATTACATTGAACATACAAGTTTGCCAGTTAGCACCAAGATTAGAAGTATTGTAAGTATTAAATACATAAATAATGTCATAAGCTTAAAGTCAAAGAATTTTAATGATCCTTGTACTATGAAACCAAACATTGAAATGGTGATTTTTATGTGTTATGTGATGTTCCTTCACAAAGACGACAACCAGAAACACATAAACGTTTAATTCTAAATGCTTCAGAGGTTGACACACAGAGTAGGATAATTTTATTTCATTGATATCACTATTGTTTTAATTATTTATTTTATTTTGTATAGGACAAAAGCTTTTCTTTCAAAATCTCTAATACACGTTTCATATTATAAAATCATGCCCCTTACAGGTATACTTAAGCAAAAGGAACTACAACTGTTCATTTTGATGTCATTTTCTAAAATCTTTAAACTTATGATAGTCCAGTAATGTTCATGTTTGAAAAAGAATTAACTTTAAATTTGGGCGTCGTTATAGTAAATGGTTGTTGGAAAATTACAATGTTATCGATTTCTCCAATTTTATAGTCAGTTTGTCAAAAAATAAGAACCACCACACAACCTCCTTATTTGATTACGTTCAAATATTTTCATAACAGTGCAAAAGATCAGCAATTAAAAAAATCTGTAGGAAAATTAATTGTAGTACGGGTAAACGTGCGATTCTATTCAATTCATTGAACAACAAAGAGACAATCCATATTTTCGCGCATTATATTTTGTTAATAAGGCCACTCCAAATTAATTTCTAGTTCTTTGGATTTTTTATGATAAAATTAGGTGCGAGCGAGCGAAAATTTTACTTTTAATTTTTTTTCTGAAAATGATAAAATATGAAGCTAAAGCTTCAAAATTGATGCAGACAGTGCATTTTTTATTTTTTTTCATCCTTTTTGTAAATTTTTAGGAGCGAGCGGGAATATTTTTTATTTAAATATATAGGAAAATTTTCAAAAATGTGATAAAAACTGAAGCGAGTTAAGTTTTTCTGAATTTTTGAATCTATGATTATAAGAGCGAGCGAATCCGAAAAACTAGTAATTATTTGGGTGGACTAAGGGTTAGATTTTGACTTAAATATATGATCTTTGTACCATATTATATCATTGTGCTCCACTATGGTCCAACAAGAATATGATTTTAAAATCTTTTAAATATGAGGCCAAACAAAGGCCTAAGTATAGTGGGCCTTAAGTTATTTTTCAACTAACCAATCAAATAACCACGCTTAAAAAGTACTTAACAGTCCCAGGGTCTTGCAGTATAATTGTGAAAAATGTTGCAATTAAGTGACAGCTAGTACAGGTTATATACTACCAAATGCAAATGAAGATCATTTGGATCAATATTTTCTTCACCTCACTTTTTAAGTATGGAAACTAAATCCGTTCAAAATAAAAGACAAAATACCCATATCAAACAAATGAATTTACGACATGCGTTAATTCAGGGATATAGCGCTCCTCCCTGTTTACACAAATGTGTTAGAAGTCTACTTTAATACTGGTATTTCTGCAAATTTTTATTTCGCGCGTCAAAATCATTGCAATTTAAATGTGAGTTAGATCATGTGATCTTAATAGTGGTGCTAATTTAACGATATAAATAAAATAAAGGTAACAAGTAACTTTGCATTAAAGCCCTAAGTTCTCTGTTGTTTGAATGCACTGAATAGAGAGTATGTAAAATATGCAAGGTGGTGGGTGAACTTTAATAACAAAGACAGTTAGTCCTAATAATTAAAAGAAGAATTTTAAATTCACTACCAAGGAAAAAACCATACTCCTTTCTCCATGCAATTTGTGCCTTGAATGACCCTAAACATTTTTCCACAGTTGAATACTAATGCCAATGCAGAAATCGTAAGGTTTTTTTCCAAAATTAAATGAATAAAAAAGAAAAATGAACATTTTAAGAAGATACATCGTATTCAAAAAATAACTTTTTTTAAATTTTGAGAATGCGAACATGGGAAAAACAGTCCTTCGTGATGTGCTTTTAATTGCCATAAATAAATCACAACTGCAAAATGAAAACTGATACATCCAGTAGCTTATTAATACAGATAGGTACATTTATGATATCAAAAATGAAAAATCCGAAAAACAAACTACGAACAGGCAGGGCTAGGTATTAATATAAAAGAGCATTTTTGAAGAAACTATAATATAGTTAAATTTTTTTTCAGATTATCGTTAGTTCTATTTTACATTGCTATAATTCGAAGAAGTTAGCTCGTTTAAACTCTACCGGCAATACAGTTTTCTAATTTGTCAATTCACTACTTGTATTTTGATAAAATATTCTATTTTTATAGCGTCGCTAGCGGCAACGCCATATCAGAAGTACCAAATGGATATTTTTCAGGCTGCATTCACCTGAAAATGCTGTAAGTTTTTTATAGGCTTAATTGTGTTTAGTAATATTTATTTGTAATTATAATTGTAAATCTAAACATGCTTAACTTGCTATGCTTAAACGTCGTTCCTTGCTTGATTTTCTTTTGCTTATTACGTAAACATATATTGCATGTAATCATGACTGTTATTGCGTTTTGAAAATCTTTTATATATACTGTCTTTAATTTAAACATTCTGGGAGTTTGAAAATAATTAACATTGTACACAGCAAACTTATGCTCTCAGTCATCATTTTAGGTCACCAGTGTTTCAATTCGTTGGCCATGGTCTTGTCTGTCTTCTGATTTCGATTTCTGTAGGCAACTTTCGTATCTTTGAATTCCTCTTTCATCAAAATTGTATATGATTCGCTAAATTCAGCAAAATACCTTAGGACTTTTTGAATAAAAAAAACAGAATGTCAAGAATGTAAAATGTGAAACTCTTAAATATACAAATTTGACAAATGAAAATCGGTTCAATGTTACTAACACATTTGCTATTTTTGCATTTTCGTTTGTCAATGTATCAGAGAAAGGCATCCAATGCATAGCCAAAATTCCTGTGTAGATCCAATTAGGTAAGAGCATAAGAGGTGTACACATTTTATAATGAAAAAATATGACAAAATGATATTTTCATAGTACAAACACAAGTTTTCGGGGTGTGCACACTATCCTTTGGATGATTTTGAAAAATTGTGCCTCTGTTTTTTATTTTTATCATTGTAGATATTTGGATGGGAATAGGTTCTACAACATTAATCCGAAGGCTTTTGGCAGCAATTATACTTCTCTGACAAGTCTGTAAGTCATTTTTGTAATATTATGTTATGATTGCATATTTAAGCCAATCTTTTAAGCAATGCAAAGTTATCTAAAGTGAACTGGTTGGTTAGTGAATGGAAATTGTTTCACGTCAAAATTTTGCTACAAAACAAAAAAAATACTCTTAATCTAAATCTTTTACTCTGAAAAAAGTTCCGTCAAAGAGCTATATCATTTTATTTTTACCATATTTAACAATACATTTACTAAAAACGTCGCTTTCATATTCAATTTGGTTGGTTGTTGAAATATTATATGTTTATCAGCTTTATTTGATTGTTTATTAGAAATAAATCCAGTAGTACATATCTTGGATTAAAAAACCTGTTTTCTAATTTAAAATCCATGTCAATGTATTATATTCTTAAGAAACGCTTTTGTGGTATTTTAGACGACTACAAGGTAATAAATTATATCAGCTGGACCTGGACATTTGTTGGATTTTCCCGGCATTAGAAACTTTGTAAGTACATACGTATTTATGTATAATTTTATGAAGAAATTAAGTTGTATTGATAATTTAACATTTTACACTTTGTTTTGTATGATGTATTTCCATTTTGAGTTGGACTATTTCAAAATATAGCAAAAATTTGGTTTATTAGAAAACAAATATAAGCTGTATCAAACGATATACAATTTGATTAATATGAAAGATATAATGGATTATTATGCAGAAACCTTTCTCTTTTTCACCTTAGTGCAAGACGACAGTGAACGTACAAATATAAACCCAAGACAACATTCAGAAAAATAGTTTTTTAGTATTAGGAAAAAATGTGACAAAAATCTTGAATAGAAGTATATTTTGACTTAGATATAAAAAAAGTTCAGAAACAGTGTCTGGAATAAGTAGGATTCTGAATATTTTGTCGTGTAAATCTTACATACAGAAAATAACTATAATGGTATACTTTACAATCCAAATCACATTTAGGTATATAAAGCCATGGTACGGTCTAGTGGCAATTTTTTAGATGAATTATTTGTAAGGGCAAAATATGCCGCACACGAAAATCAACAGAATTTCTAAATTGCATTGAAGCTCATTGCTGAGGGAAATTGCAACTTTAAAAAATTCTGCTCCGTTTCCATGTATTCGAACATCCTTTTACTTAAATATGCAATGCAAAACCCACGTTTCGTCGTCTTATAATTCCTCATTCAAAACTTTAGTAACTGTGATTATATGGTTATACATGTTTGTTTTGCTCTATCCCTCAAAAATAACGAAAATGGCATTTTATGCTTATTGCCGTAAACACAATTTTATCTATGTTGAATATACAAGTAATACATGTAATATGCAAGCGGGGTAAATAAAAACGATAAATAATTCTAGAATTATTGGTATGCGTTTTAGAACAAGAAATCATAAATTGAATGAAAAATGATAGTCAACTGGTTTCTTGGCTTTTTGTCAAAAATCCCATGAACTGACCGTTCAACATAACATCGATTTTGAATTGTTACCATCGCTTTAATTATATCTGCAGGTTTGATATGAATTTTTTTCTTTCATCGCGCATTTACAGTACCATTATGCGAATTGGAGAATCTATTTATGTACAACTGAAAATCAATCAAAGCAATCCACCAATGTACATTCTATGTCGAATCTTACGAAAAGAATGTCGTGAAATGATAGACGTATATCTCTAATACATCCATTGAAAATAGATTGGTCAGACCGTTAGTAGCAATCGGCATGTGCCCGTTTATATTGTTGCGTTTGCAATATTCAGTTTCAACTAGCTTTAGATACAACTTTTATAAAATACAAAATTACCAAGGTTGAAAATATGGAGAATTTGGTATGCTTTGTGTACATTTCAAGGAGTAACCTCTCATTAGAAACATTAGAAAGGGATCCAAACATTGCAAAAGAAGCACTCAAATCCAAATAAATCGTAATGGGCAGCCTAATCCGACGGTAGGGACAACTACTAAGTGCTATACCTTCGAGACCTTTCCGTATTTTCAGTTCTTTAGAATTTTAACAAATGCAGCAAATTTCTGTAAAAATTGAATCGGACTGACAAAGTTAAATGAAGCTTAATAAAAATAGTGAAGAAAACATTCATAATTTACATTTTAAAATACATTATAGAGTCATTAATTACAACCAGTTCAAAGATTTGAGAAATGACTCCTTCAGAGGATGCCAAAAGTTAACAACACTGTGAGTAAATATGGTAAACAGCAAATGCAATGCTGTAACTAATAAATATATTACAGATAGTTTTTAAAATATATTCACAATAAACATAAAATACGTTCTGTTTTCGCATGTTTTGTTAGATTTCTAATCACAAAAACATATCGCCGATGCATAGAGATAGATCGGACGATTGCTTTAGTGCAAAGCTAGCCAGTTTTTTGCTATTTAGTAATTTTAAATGTCATCTTCAGGAAATTAACTTTGTCATTTATCATATTAATTGTGACTCCGCTCAAAAACTTCTGATATCAAATTACGGAAAGGTTGAGTTATTTCAGAGGTCCTACTTATCCGAATACTCTTACAGAGAAAATTGTTGATCAACTGAAAAAAAAACATAACGTATGTAAATAAGTGACATTAGCTTTGTTTTTAAGATGAATACGACGTATTAATTTATTTCACATCTGCTAAAAGAGAAACAACTCAAAATATATTAAGTCGATAATAATGAATAAATATTGTTATTAAGTGACTAACTTTAGCTTAAGTAATGTCATGAATTTGTTACACAACAATTCATTACTTTTTCTTTCATAGTTTTCGTCATTTCGACAAAACTTAAGGGGATGTTTGCCTATTTCAACAAAAGTGTAACATTTTCTGTAAAAATATTGCATTTTTAGTTGTGTTTTGTTTAAAATAGTTATGATCGCACCAAAACAAAGATTTTATAATCAAACACTTTTAATTGGTAGATCTTTAATTATGCAAAGTTTGGTTATGATGTTTTTGAGCGATCTATATTAAAATCACAAAAATTATGTCAAATTATGTATCAAATTAAGTAATTTTTTAATACTTTTATCTGTAAGCAACTTATATGTACCATGTGAATCCGTAGAACCAATTAAACTAAAAATTCTGTTGGATTTTCTTTTTATAGACATTATTCAATACAAAAGATATATATTAATAGATTTTAGCAACTTTTCATTTTTCAGGCAAATTCTTGGGTCAAAATTGGGCCTTAACGACTATCGTCCTTTTTATATCGAACTGAAATTCATAATAAAGCATGTGCTTTTTGTCCCGTAAACATAGAGTACACTTTAGAGCAACATTCATTTTCGTATGTTTTGTGTATATTGACATTGTGCAGAAATACCTAGTAAATGTCATTGGTTTCAAATTGCTGTCTGTCTTTTGTGAACCGAACAAATTTCATAAGTAGAATTATTGAAAAACATTTTTAAATTTTAGACTAAATGCTGTTTCATTGGAACATTAGTATCTTTGAGAAATCATGATATTAGAACAAACTTTTAGAAACAAAAAGGATCCTCGTCAATTATTTTATCAAGAGATATTGTGAGCATTTTAAATAAGTTTTAAACAGTATTTCTATAATTTAAACCATCTTTTACAAAGGAGAGCTTGTCACACTTCTTTAGAGTCTAAATTGGTCAATTCAAAAACTATTATGTATATTAAAGAAAACTAAATATTCTACTCCTAACAAACCAAATACAACTTTACGATTTAATTAATCACGTACATTCCCAAGAAAATCAAGCTTGTTTACATAAGCGTTGTGAGCATACAATCTTTATTGGAGTAAAAAAGGATAAAAAAATTGCACTGTATTATGAATAAACCGGGAATTCTTTATTTAAAAAAAAAATTCAAACTACGGACATTCTCGAGTGTTATCGCACCTAGTCTTTTATTTTGTATGTTTGTCATTCCACTATTTCCTGGGGTCTAATCTTAATTTTTTTTCTTTCTAAACTATTTTTTAAAATAATGATTGGTATGTCCATACAGCACGTTACGTGTATGATCAGATAATAGAGTAAGATAAAGAAATACATACTCTGGAGTGTATTACAGTTATTGTTTGGAAATTCTTTAAATGCATGCTTTGAACAGATTAGTTAATACAGTTTTTCATTTTTAAAAAGAGATTTCAGGGGAAATCAATTGTCAGTGATACCAGTAGGTGCCTTCCCGGATACGCATTCCTTAAAGTTTCTGTAAGTAGATATTATTTATATATTTGTTTGCGTTTTGTCTTTTAGTTTGTTTTAGATTTGCCTTGTCTCTTAGGACTATGCACTTTTGATCTCTCGCATGGGTATTCTACACTGGACTTGTGACAGTCTATACGGTTTTTAAATTAATAAGATTCTGTAACTATGATATGCATAAGGTGCATATGCGGTTATGTTTTTATCAGCTAACAGGCATTTCTTAACATGTATTAATAGACTTATATGCTAAATTGTAAATTTAATAATCACAAATAAATTTATTTATTAGATTAACTTTTTACCTGATTTACCATTACCTGATTGATCAATATGAAGATCGTTGACACCTACAAAATAAATGTACTCTCGCTGTCGCGCGATATTCGCTGAGATAAAAAGTATATGCAAACCACGACAAGAAGAAACATCCAGCGATTTTCGTTCGACTCATTTTTACTTAAAAAGCATTCGTCGCTTGAAAATCGCTGAGTGTTTATTCTTAATGTGGTTTGGTATACTTTTTAAGTATCTTCGCGCGACGAAGTATGATGAGCCCTAAGAGTAATATTATTGTTGCTAAAAGTTGAACACTAATTTTTTCAGAGATGTTTGCCTGTCCGTTGTTGTATCGGGTTCGTGAAAATAATAATTTGTTTTGCTTGCCATCCCTGTCTTCTGTTCCCGTTAATTATGGTCACGGTTAGTTGATTGCCCCTAAGGTATAATTTTTAGTGGTATCGTACTACTATCGTGTGTAAGATGTCTGTTACAAAACTAACGAGTGGAAACAACACTCGGTTAATGTAGGAATGAACTAAGTAATAGGTTAGAAGATTTTGTGGGAGGCAATTCCAACGATTTTGTTCGATTAAACTTGTTCAAATATAATATCCACCAATGGCTATACATGCTTTTGATGGTACAGGTCTTTCTATGAATATTAGTATCGTATACTGTTTCATTCGTTTGCTTTCTACTTCAAATTCTGGTTCGAGCGCAAATTATGAGATTTATTTTGACATCTTTTAGTCTAAATTAATTGCGTCGGTATTTTCAATGATCCATATTGACACAGTCCTTTATCTGCCTAATATGTTTGACAGGTTCTTTCAATTCTTTTTATAGAGATTTAAGCTACAACAATATATCAAAGATTGACGACAATTCATTCGCAGCAATGGAACAGTTACAAAGCCTGTAAGTGCAAATTAAAATGTTTGCCTTTTCTATCAAGATATACCCATCATATTAGTTTTATCCAGTTTTTCTTCGTTCATTTTTAATGATAAAATAAACTGCATTTTATATTTCGACTCGGAACAACAGGCAGAGATAGAATAGAAGCAAATGTAAAAGGTAATCCAGTGCCGTATTTTCATTTGCAAGAACTAAACAGTCCTTTTGCAAAACAACATTAAGACACTTTGTTGCCATTACATGCTATTTACAGTACCCACAAACAATGTTTGGGATACATTATCCTTCTTAAGCAACCGGGTATTGAGCGAGGGGTATTTTGTCACTTATTTGGTTAAGTCAGAAGACGGACAAACCAATAAAACGAAAGACAAACCTAAGACACACAACACTACACTGAAAACTAATGCTGGAGTAACACGAACCCTACAAAACCAGGTTGAGTTCGGGTGCTCCGGAAGGGTAAGCAACTCCTGCTCCACTAGTGGCACCCGCCGTGTTACTCAGTAGACAAAGCCGATGTATAGTCAAAATCGATGTTAGTCACAACCTGTATAGGAACGGATTTGCAGTCACGACAGTGGTAGTTTATTCATTGTCATTTTTAAATGGATATTTCGTACCGGTCAACCAAATCATAACTCATCTTACATTTTCTGAGGAACTTCCAGATAAATATTAATCAAAAGAAACTTTCGACATGAATATATACGCATAAAGAAAAATGGGTACGGTCAACTGCATGAAAGAGCTGGACAATTTAATTATATTTTTTGTTCCTACTACTACATTGTCTTTGTTAGTCCCGCTTCTCCTAAACCTCCTACAAGAGTAGAGTGAAACAATTCAACAATTGTTAAGTTTTAACAAGGGGAGGTAACACAACATTCAAACAAAATAAAATTCCACACCAAACCTCTAGGTATCACATAAAATTGATTTCAATGAATGTGTAACAATGATTGTAAACAGTGCGAATGATATTACAGTCACAGAATTAACTTTGCCTCATGGGATTTCTCTTGCACCAGAAGTTATTTAATAAAATGCAACAATATATATATATATATATATAAGTATAAGATTGATTTTAATAACACAAATAATCACCAGTTTTACGTGTTCAGGACTGTGTAAGAAAAACTAAGAGGGTAGTAAAGCGGAAATACGCCAAATACCACAATAATGAGTTTTTCTCATATCTCAGAAATTGTGTCTATTGAGAAAATCTCTGAAGAAAGCACTACTATACCTATTTAAAACTTTATATCCAGTAAAAGTATTTTTCATTCAAATTCAACAGTCAGGATTACTACCATATATGGAATGAGGTCAAATTGCCCTAAAACTTTTCATATTTGTGTTGGTGACTGTTCAAGCTTTTGATTTTCATTCAGGAAAAAGACACCGCAGCTGCAAATTGTATTGGTAAAAAAGCTTTATCAGTTAATATTTTTAAAAGATTGACTCCCTTAAAGTATTTATTATGCTCTAAGTGAAAACAAAAGTGTGCTATTGTATATTTATTTCATGATCCATGTTTTGAAACAAGTAGAATGTAAAATATATTATTAAATTATTTATTTTAGAACGCTGTACCAGAACAAATTGACCATGATTGGTGAATCAACCTTTGGAAACTTACCTGCTTTGCAGTCATTGTAGGTTGCAACCAGACACAACAGGGAAAATTTTTAATACAGAAAAGAATAAACTATTAGTCAAATGCTTACAAGTGCAATAAAAACAAAAATCAAAATAAAAAGCCTCGGATGGTACAATCTCAAAACTTGTTCAAGGTCGTGATCACAGTGAGCTGAACTCAGTGTAGTGTGGGTTTACACGAAACGTGAACTTAACAAGTTTGCGATCGTATTTATAACATTTATGTTTACGGTTTGTGTCAAACAGGTTTCCATGACATTGAATCGCTAGTTAGTGTAGGCCATGTTAGATTCAGTTTAAATACAATTATGATTAGGTACTAAAATACAAAATCATCAATGTTGAAGAAATATGGAGAAATTTGGTATGCTATATGAACATTTCAAGGAGTTAGTAGCATTAGAACCAAAACATGGAAAGTTCAAGATACAAATATAGCAAAAGAAGCACTCAAATCAAAACATATCGAATAATCCATAAAAGTTTTCAAAAGACTGAAAAATTACATTACGTGAATAATAAACAATCATTAAAATATTTGTTTCGTTTCCTTCGAAGTAACAACTTTAAAGCATTTTAAATCTGTTTTCTGTCAATTGCATACTATTAAATTTTACCTGAAATAGTAAATGACAACGATCAAATATTCTACTCAATATATCACAAAAATCACAATACCTTAGAAAAGTTACCCACACCCACTTTTGTATGGACCACCGGGATCAAGACAAAGGTTTGGTTTCTCTACCAGTATGAAGTATCTTTAATGAAGGGACATCGGGTACTTGGAGAGAAAAAATCTTTACCCTGTGTGTAACGGGGTTAAGACATTTGTTGTTCGGTTTGTCCGGCAGGAAATACCTCTTTAAAAGCGGCGTCCGTTGTTCAGACGGAACTAATTAATTCTAAGTTTTTAATGGAAAAGCGTTCTGAGTCGGTCCCATGTTTGAAGAAGTGTTAGGTCTTGGTATGTTGAAAAACTAATTGTATTCAAGGAGTAACCACTCAACAGTAGCATTTGAACCCAAAACATTGGACGTTTTTGATCCAAAGATAGTAAAAGAGTGCTCAAATTCAAACTAATCAAAATAGGAAGCCAAATCCGACGGCAACGATAACTACTAAGTGCAGTACGTTTAGAAACCTTTTCATATTTTCAGTTCTTTAGAATTTATACAAATGCAGCATTTTCTGTGAAACATTATACAATTATGGCCCTGAGAGGAGGTGAATATCCAAAATTGTCAACCTTAACTAAGGTTATTTCCCTGAGGGCTTTAGCATCAAGATTATTATATGTCATGTGACAGTCGTTTGGCCAATAGAGTTTATGCTTTATTATGTAAGGTATAATAATGTTTGATAAATTTCATTTTTGACAAGTCTTACAACTGGGCTTGTGAATATCCTCGGGGAACTCTGGTCCACCAAAAGAGGTATCGCCCAGCGCTTTCAAAATACCAAGTTAACCAATGTTTAATAAAATGTTTCATTCTAATATGTTTTATGCATATTTCAATGAGTAACTTCTCATCAGTTGAATCAAAAACAAAACGAAGGCCGAGATCCAAACATTGTTGAAGAAGTACAAATCTGAAATCCAAATCCGACGACAATGACAAATGCTAAGTGCAATCAACTAATTACATCTCTCTCTCTCTCTCTCTCTCGTGAAATGGAAAGTTATTATTAATGTATGTTTTATGTACTGAATCTCTCACTTTTGCTAATTTTGGAAAAATCCTGTGAAGGATTCTTCAATATTATTATAAAATGCAATGTACAAAGGTTCCAGTAAATATAGTTGTCAGATTTTTCAGATAAGCTTTTAGTATTTCTCCACACGTTCGGAAAATTTGAAAATTAAGTCGTTTTCCATTATAACTATTTTTGCCAAAAAGGATTTTTGAATTTGAGACAAAAATATAAAATTTTGATAGATTTCATATGTGTTTGAATATCTATTGATATTTATACGTAATGTCAGTAAAAGTAAGCTTTGCGGTACCAGAAATGCAAAAGTTAAACATTGTGAGAACTTAAACTTTTCTCAAAAATCAACAATTTTCACATGCGCACAGGACAAACAACAATACCTGTAATATTTTGAACACCAATTTTGTTGCCAGTAGGATTATCAAATCTCTTCTTTAAATCATTTTTAAGAATGTATTATTGCTAAGAATGAATAGCTAAAACATGAGAGACTCATTTAATGAAACGTACATTATAAGTGTTTCTTAACGCCAGATACTCTCAAGTTTGTCGAGTATTAAAACACCACAGCCAACCAATAAGCCTCCTTAAGCATGAGTACTACTTGTCTAAGTAACCGAACGTCCTCGAGAAAAAGTAGAGGTGGCAAAATGACAGGGTATTGTGATTTTTGTAATAATTTTATATGTGATTTAGGAAAATTTACTCATGAACTGATTAGTGATACGAACACAAAACCCATACATGTCCAACATTATAACTATCAAATCAGCGTATTGAAATCATGATGCAAAAATTATGTTAACACGATATGGTATGAATGGGACCGTGAACTTGTTTTGTTTACGTTTCAAGTACTCAACACTTCACTGAGTAAAGTTCATGGTGAGCACAGTCTAGAATGTATTTGTTTAATTGTTTTGGCCTTTGAAATTTTTTGCATTGTACTGATTGACAAAATTGGGAGAACATCTAGAAAAGTGTTTCCATACCAAAAACACAAGTTAACCGATGCAGCGTGAAAAAAGTCAGTTGTCTATGCTTTATACGTAGTTAAAGGAGCAACCTCTCAACGAATATCAAAGAAAAAAAGATTAATTTTAAGAATACTATATAGTATCTGAGAAAGATCTGGAAAAATGTTTCACTCACAAAATTTAACTGTGGGTAAAACAGTACTCCTTGTTGTGAGCTTTAAATTACCAAGAATAAAGCAAAAGTTCAATTTTGAAAACATAAACATATACAAATTGAGGGAGTGTGTTGATGTATGCATCAATTCTTTCGTATTGCGTACAGTGTATGTGGAATTATTAGCACTGTATAATAAACATGCGGTAGAACTAGGATTTTTTTGTTATGCCAATTAATATTGCAATTTTTAAGGTAGCATTGGGTGCATATTCTTTGAAGAATATTATGTATCCCAATTCTATGTTGTAGAGAAGCAAAACTATATGTGCAATGAAAAGGGCTACAAGTTACATTTTCATTGAACTGGTTTTATATCTTTTTAGGGATTTAAGATATAATGCCATCTCTTTGATTGCAATTAGAGCATTTGGTCTTCTACCGTCCATGGATGTGCTGTAAGTTATTTACAATAGTAAATAGTCTATGATAGTTATAGCAATGAATAGTAAGATTGGCAGCGTCTTCGAGCTAACAAAAATTAAAATGTAGGTTTACAAAGTTCTCGTGCTGTAGAGAACTATTTATTTGCCTTGGAAATTTATTAATGGCAAGACACATTTAGAATAATATGATTTGAGATGTGTTATAATTTTCTATAAGACAGCCATTTTTGTCCATATGACAATTAACTTAACATTTAAGAAATACTTTCTGAACTTTACCAATGGATAAGGTCTACACGTTTAAGTAAAAAGTCCAGGTCCCACAATTACATAATAATATGAAAAAACGGTTAAACTTGTTACGACAAACTTCTAAACAACAAACGTCATTTAATTACAGGTTCTTGCTTGGGGCAGACACATGTAGCAGGGTTACACGCCACCCAACCAATGAATGTACTGAAAATCCTAATAGTTTTGACATTCCTAGAACAATTTATCTCCTGTTCATTCAAATTTCAGCCCCGAAGTATACTTATATGAAACTAGATACTTTATTTTTCAGATTCCTTGACGGTAATCCATTGTCTGTATCTGGATATGACTTCCTACAGTTCTGCAGGAATCTTCGATTTTTGTAAGATTTTATTATTTGTTAAACCTTTTAACATCTTTTTCATCAATGACATTTTCATAGATAAAGCAATGATTAAAAATGTAAACTACACTGAAATTTTCATGTGAAATTAAGACTGGTTATAAAATAGCAAGGAATTATGAGCATTAGATTCTTTTGTCCCAAAATGTTCAAAAAGACTAAATTATCAATTAGTTGAAATAAGGAAGTTAATATAACCATCCCTTAGAAAACACTTGTTTTTTTACCCGATATTCGGACACTTTAACCGATAACGGTCACCAAAATATTGTACTGAAAATAGTAACCTTTGCTGTTTCTTTACTGTGCTTTATGTATTTTGATAAAAAATATGGTTAAAACACAGTATTTCTACAAATTTCAGCTATTCTATTCGAATATGGAAAATGACACCATTGTGCATGTTTTATTCTTAATAAAGTTTTTATACGTTAGTCCGTTTGTCAGAAAGATATAAATACTTTAATATTTTCGGGTCAAATCTGAATTTTAACGATTTTTATTTATAATGACTTAACTTTAATTTACCTTGCGTAAGCTGGTGTGCTAATACTAAACAAAATCATATTTTATTACGTCCAAACAATTTAAAAACTATGAAAGACATTATCATCTGGTAAGGTAAATGTTAGCATCCAAAAATCTTGAACCAGTATGTCTTATCCAAATGGAAAGGTTTAGTTTTAGAAGTTCTCCAGACAAAATCTAACGTAAAATAACAATGTTTTATACTCTTGCTCATAAATATGGAATATTTCTATTTTCGACCTTACATTAGAAATAGGCTAGATTTTGTCAAGCAAAATTCATATAAGGAAATGGCAGATAATTATTGTATGATATTAGAGGATAATTAAATAAAGAAATTGGATATAATGAAACATTTTAAAGGATTCTATCTGGAAAATATGGAATACAAAATAAGCATTTTTCACAAAAATGTGGGTTTCAGAACTCATAAAACTAGTCATCGGACAAAAATCTTAAATAGAACATTTTTGTAGCTTGAAATAAAATAATAAGATTTGCGTCAAGATTTTTGGCACTCTGGCCCATGGTTATGCATTACTCCAGGGTCTGTTCTTTATATCAGGATTTCATTGGAAGAGAATTGCAGCTGACAAGAAAGCTACTGAACCAATGGTTTCTCGAAGAAAGATTAACATCATCTTTCTGCAAATTTTTGGTCGCCATCATGAATAATAATCAATAACGATTTTATATTCTTACTAAATAGTTATGACTAGAAATTAATATGTGGTAATGCACACGGGAAATCAAATACTGTCACTTAAAATTATCTCAATTACAAGGGAACAGCGCTTACTTTGCTGATTAGTTAGTAGTCTATACTTTATCACAATTTCAAATCTGCATTAAATGGCATGTTATTCAGTGGATGTCGTTGTTTTTATGTTTAAACGCTTCTAATTTCACATTGATTACTAATCTGGCCAGTAGTTTTTACATTTGAATATCATCACTTTTTTTAACAATTTACACCTTGCTGTAAGGTTTGGATATGTGTCCATTAAGAATGTCTTACTGCATTCTTTTTTGAAATTACAAGTTTTGGATCATATCACATCCCTTTTGTTCTATATATGAATACCTACATTAAATATTTTCCTTGATTATGATAAATATATTTTATTTTGTAAGAATAAATACAAGAAGGTCGTGCGTTTCATTGTTACCAAAATTTTGACTAAAACAAAGTGTCTTTGTTCTGAGCTAAATTATCATATTTTATGTTGATATCTATTGTATTTGTCAAAAGAATAATTTAAGTCAAGTAAAAAAAATATCTAAATGCATCTATCAAGTACCTTAGGACGAACGTCATTCCGTTTCAGGCGCCTCGAGAGCACAAGAAGAAATGATTCCCATGTGTTCATCAATCAAGAAGATTTTCAACATATGCAAAAACTACAGACACTGTAAGTATATAACTGTGTTTGTAGAACAAGTAAACGTTATGAACAAATGTTTCAGATATTTAATAGATATGATTGCTGCAGCCGAAATACGGGTTATGATTTGGACGATCCATCACCGTGAAAGTTATGAAAACAATTTTCTAGGCTTATCGTATCATACAAATCGATTTGCTATTATAAGAAACGATAATGGTTGAGAGACATCATCTTCAAATTATAAAACGCATTTTGGATCAGAAAAAACGAATCATAATTTGTATTAATGGAATAATTATATTAAGTAATCAAAATGAAAAAAAGAAAAAAAATATGTTGATTATTCGAGTTCTCCCACTGCCTGCACAAATTGCCTAACTTAAAATTTAATATTCATTAACAAAACATTATAAAAATATATTTATTCGTTTTTACAGAAAAAATATTGACATCAACATGGGAAGCACAATTTTCGAATGAGATTTAATATCAAAACATCAAAACTGTTTTTCTGGATATTAAAACAATATTATATAATTGGTTTGTGACACTTAAACATAGATTTTCATTTTTTTAGATACATTTCAAGTAATGAATTGTCAGTATTCAACACTAATTTCCTTCGAAATGCAACAAGTTTGAATCAACTGTAAGTTTTTTGTTTGTTGTTGGATTCAGTAGTTTGTTATTTGCGGCATTATGGCAGCTGGAAATGTTTTTCGATATTAAGAATTTTTTCCATATGTCTCTTTGTGTTTTAGAGTCGTCATGTGAAAATGAATTTAAAAGAAAATATGTACTTTTTCGAGCACAATTCTTACAAGTTTCCCAACTTGGCTATATTAAAGATTTTGCTAAATATCTGATAATACAAGTGCAAAAGATATAAATTTTCTCTGTGTACTTTGTTTTAAAGGTAACGATTTAACGTGTTGTAGGTACCTAGGCAGAAATAATATACCTGCTTTAGACTTTGAATTTTGTTCGATGTTGCCGAAATTGACAATGCTGTAAGTATCTTCAATTTATTTTACGTTATTATTTAAGTACCAGTTCATATAAAAATCATGCAGAAGAAGTGATTCACCCATGTAAAAAAATCACCAAACTTAAACTTGTTTTAAAGTAGGGGTCTGTTCCTGTATACATAGCCAATTTTTGTATGCCATTTGAGCTGTGTGTGTTTTAGAAAATAATTACATAGAGTGTACACGAAAACGAAAATTTAAAGCAAGATTTATCCTTGTCAAGTAGCACTGATATGAAAGATATGACACACATCTTATCTTTTGCACCAAAATAGACCATTTAAGAATGTCTTTCAGATATCCAAAAGAATCAACTTGGTGTCCATTCTGCTTTTTCATCACATCTTGTTACAAATTCTTACCTGCAAATTGATGGAAGTGTGCAAATTATTATTTCTAAATAATGATAGGGGTATTTTACAAAATTTTATTTAGTTAAGTTTACGAAATAATCTTTCTTAAATATAGTTTTTTTTTGGTACGTTTATTTTATGGACTGATTCTGCCATTTTTTCTTCCTATACTGTTTGCTATAAAAAATTAAGTAAGTAGACAAGCAATTATTTTATATTTCAGTGATCTCAGCGGAAACCAAATAGCAAACATATCCAATGGTTTCTTCAGGGGATGCAACAACATATCATCACTGTAAGTATTTAAACTGTTTATTTAAACATGTATCGACATAATAAAACACACAACAGATGTTTATAAAAAAAATGTTGTCATTCCATTTAATTGTAATTTACTAAAGTGAAAATCAGCCATTCTTTTAGGGAAGGCCAGTTTGTGAGAGCTCAACCCTCAAGCTAACCTGGGACAGTGGTGTGATAAAACAGCAATGGAAACACACAGAAAAAACGGTTGAACTAGATTTAACACTTGAGATCGCTGCTGAAAACCAACAACAAATACAATTAAAACTAAAACTTGATACAACAAGGTATCGACTACAAAGGAGTACTCGCAGGTTCTCTCTAGCCGTTTAAATGTCTGTTTTAATAGAGATCTGCAGAAGTCTGTAAGTTCAGAGGTTTATATTTTGAAACATTTGCAATTTTCGCTAGTAAAAGGAATTCGAAGATACGAAAGGGGCAGACAGAATTATCTTTGTTAATTTTCGATAGGAATGGCAAAGTTGATGTTGGTCCATAATCACAATAATGAGAGCAATTTAATGCTTCTTTCATGTAGCTGTGTAATTGTAAGTCTGACCAACATGGTATGCAGTCGTAATCTGCTTTAAAATATCTTTCAGTGATATGTCAAGAAACCTGATTGCAGAAATACTATCTGACTTCTTCATGACAAATTATTACATAAGGAGCCTGTAAGTAACATTAAATCCAGTGTAGAATACCCATGCGAGAGATCCAAAGTGCATAGTCCAAAGAGACAAGACAAATTTAAAACAAACTAAAAGATAAAACGTAAACAAAAGGAACAAAAGCT
>JARWCS010071415.1:274-15663 GCA_034783895.1 Geukensia demissa | reverse complement strand
ATGGGCAGGTTAATTAAATTACACATAAAATAAGCATGCAACATGCACTTAGGTTAACATAAACAAAGGTGACAGGCAGTATCTATCTAGTAAAAGTGAAAGAAGGAAACGTAATTCAGTTATCGAATAACCGAGCATATAATCGATCATCGATCGGTTACAGTCAACCAATAGTAACCGATGATCGCTTCCAAAATTTTTCCGATTGAACAACACTAGTTGCAGCTGTGCATTACTTAGATACCACAGAAAATCAAAGATATTTCCAAAATTTATGGCTGAAATGTTAACAATTCAACTACACTTGATTGAATGTACCAATTGTATGACTTTTCAAAGATGTATTTCATAAAAATTAAAGTTTTTATGGCATAGGGTTTACAGGTATACTCAGCTGTTGTAATTTAACAAGGCCTGCACTGCCAAGTACTCCTAATAGGCAGTTTCCTATAAAATAAAATAAATGATGTACATGTTTAGTTTGTCATATTTGTGTTTACTGCAATATGACATGTTTTTCTGATGAATTTAGTTTTAAGATTTTGGCTGAATGTAATATTCTTTTTCATCATGACAGTCATTAGAAAAAAGGTGAGCATAAAAAATGCCATTTCCCCCCAATTTTTGGTTTTTTCATGAATCTTGGGCTGAAAATCCTCTCATATTATATATTTGATAATATATTATATATATAACAATATTAGAATTTGTTAGTAAGGTCATTTTTTTTCTGCAAAATATCCACAATTATAAAAATACAGCAAAGATTAACACTAAGGTATAACTTCTTAATTGATTTGTTTGAAACTTGAAAAGAGGTTGCATTTGTAAAGGCCTTTCTGGATTTACTTTCTTCAGACAAGCTAGGGGCCTATATAAGATCAGAAAAAAAAACTTTATAAACTTTTAGTTCAGTAGTTACAATCGTGGAGATATATAATATACAGTTCATTATAGTAATAAAAGCTATTTGTGTGTCTAATTTTAAGACTAAATTGTTAAGTATTTGTTGTATGCTTATAATTCCAAGTTAAAATGTCACCGAGCTTTGGGAATGTCCATTGTGAAACACCATGTACACTATAGTCTTGTTTACATTCCGAAAATTCTTGTCTTTTGTCACGTTTTTGTTTATTTTGACTGCCATTCATCACTCGCTAGCTGCATTAGTCATAGTTAAGTGCTGCTAGTATGGACTTCATCTTATTCCATTAAATGAATACTGAGAAGACCATATTTATTATAGGTAAACCGGGCAGCGAAAAATAAATCAACTCGCCATTATATGAATATATAAATTTTGATATGAAAATTTAGTGTCCACATGATTTGGGGGTCCATAGTATATTTGTGAATGCAATGTCGAGTTGAAAACTACATGTTGCAATTTTGATATTTTTGCTAAATTTTGTAATATCAGAATTGAAGTTTGGAATGACTAATATATTTTGTTATTTGTTTCAGTCGGAAACTACGTCTGTAGAGTTGAAAACTCTTTGTATTTCGCAAGAAAACTGCTCAGGTAATATTCACTACAAAACAGTAAAAAAATCTATCTTTTGTAATAGTTATTTCATAAGAAAAAAATAAACTCGTAATGTTTTTCTTATAACAAACCATCGGAAATTGACTTCAAAATTTATTTTTGAACGGCTTTCATACAAACTTGTTCAACCTAATAAAATATCTTAACGATCTATTAGGTTGTACCATATGATATTTCAAGAAAATATTTGAAAGCATTTAAGAGCTGTAATTCAGAAATTATTGTGAAATTTTATTATTGCAAACAAAGCCAGTAGATAAAAAAGCAATAATAAGTTGTATTGCGTAAATCGTCGGTACCTTTTTATGAAATCCCGTTCTTTTCTTCAAAGTTCGCAAAAATCAAATGTCCTCATTACTGAATTTTTAATACTATTATTCAGAAGGTCAAAACTGCTATTAAACCACACTATTGCAACAAAACTTTTTAAGCGTCTGATTAGTTGAGTTTCTTTCAAAGCAAGTTTTTCTACGGGACTTGGCATGGCCATAGCACAAAATGTATAATAGTGTACAAAATTTCAAATACAATAGCTCCTCAAAAATGGGTACGTACCACCCATGGTACCAAGAAATATATCTAGCTGTAAATGCAAAACTTCTTGATGTTAAAACTGTTAGTCTGACTTCACCATTTGTAACAATACAAGTACAAGTAATGTTCTAACGTTAGAGAATATGCTAAAATATGAAAAGAAATAAAATATTAACGATATATTAAAATTATCACAAAGTTTTCAAGTATGTTTGAGTATCTAATGATCCTTTCGGTTGAACATTCTTCAATATGGCATGCTAATTGGTTTAATAGTTTGACAACCAGATTTTCACAGCAAATAAACTTTTCACACTTTTCATCTATAAATAACTTCATACAAGCAATATTGAGGAGGGATTTCTTCCTGTTTTCTTTCGCGTGGTAAAAATCTGGGCAAGACTGGTTTTGTCTTTAAATTTGTGTTAGAGGACCACCATATGTCTTTCATGGAAGAACATAAGGATGCAGTCCATTCATCTTTTCAGTATATAAATGCCCATTAATGAGGCGAAAATAAATATCCATGAACAAAGCAGGTTATATTTACACTTCAGTTTGCCGTGATCAACTGTACTGTCAGAATATAAGAAAAACCCCTGCTTCGTGACACAGTATAAAAAAACCGAACTCGTATACCTATTTTTTCATTTGACATGTAAAGAGATGAAGTAAAAGTCGCTTCACCACATCAGAACAAAATTCAAAAAACTTTGAAATCGTCCCGTTAAATCAGTTCAATGGCTTCTCTTGAACATGTACACAGAATGTACATAGAAACGGATCACTAGTTTGGGATTTTGAAAAAAGCATTTTTTTTTTAAATTGCTTCAATTTTTGTTCTGAAAACTTTTCCTTCTGTTCCCGGCTTCTGGTTTTGGCAGGTGTTTTTTTTATTTATAACGATTTTTGTCGCTAATGTGGTGAAGATCCCGTGAAAATCTTACCCATACAGTATAATGGACCGAAGTCTTTCACACGTAGTTTTATGTATCAGACTGTTTACTACAGTGATAACCTGACCATTTTAAAAATAGATTTAAATTGTGATATGATGATCAATATATCTAGTATCGATTGATGTAAAAAATAAAAATAAATTTTCTAAAAAAATCATGCGGTATTATTGTACTTTCTAGAAAAGTAATCAGTTTTTGGGTTTATCAAAACAGATTGTGAATATGTTCTTCGGCCTAACATTTCAAGAGATATATTCTCAACGGATTTGATGTATTTATACCCCCCCCCCCCTTCCGGAATTATCCAAATATTCTTCTAACGAAATTAAAGAAGAATAATTGTAGATAGGTCTTTTTCTTTAAATAAAAATTCTGGTAATTGTTGTTGTCATATTTCAAAATCTGGATTTATGCATTGAAAGATATGAACAAAAGACGAGGTGTAAAAATAGATCAGGATAATCAGTGCAGGGTTACATCAATCCAGGACTAATTTTCAGGCGTGCTCTTGCATTACGTAAATGCAGGATTGGTTTAACTGTGGAAAAGGTGATTCCTTTCCTATCTTTAGAGCTGAAGAATTTGAACAAATGCACGATTATCCTCTCAAGTCATGGGTTTGAGGTCTACATCTCATCCCTTAAACCACTCATTTTTAGCGAGTTGTCGAAATCTAACGTAAGACAGAAATTTTACTTCATATAACAAGTTAATGTTTGTATCTGAACTACTGTGGTAGAAGAAAATGGTGGCGCCCGGCGCCGGTGATCTTTCTTCTTATTAAATGCAACATCTAAATAGCTAAGTTATCTGGTTTTCTAAAGGAGGTAACTCAATGGATAAATAGAGGGAAAGATATTTTGTACCTGGAACACTGATCGATTTTAGTAATCTTCCCTTTTCTCGTACTGTAACGTATTAGATAATACACAAGGCCCTCAACAAGGGTGGAATACAACTCCTTGTGAAAAGCTTTAAATCGCCCCCAAATATTGTTTATACGTAGTATAATACTGCTCATACCTTAATATTATCAAAAATGTACAAGTAACAAAACATTTAAAACAAAGACCAACCTATGACCACACTTCTGACTTGAGACAGGCACATGAGACATGCCATGGGGTTGAACTAACTAGTGCGTACCCAACCCCATGTTTATTCTTTTTTTTTTGTTCCATTCCGTAAAGTTTTTATACTTTCTGGCTGTATTTTCTGTGTCTCGTCGCTAGCACTTCATTTAAATATGAATAATAACTCCATTTCTTTCCTTACCGTCCTTTCCTCACCTGTTTAACCAACGGAAATGTAACTATATTTTGGTGGAACAGAATATGTTAATAGATGTCGATTTTCTTAATTTATTGCTGTTTTTATACAACGTAGGGTTCATTGCCTGCATAGAATCACAAAATGTTTACTTACCGTAAACATGATCAAGATATTTACCAAAATAATCGTCAATGTTAATGAATGCACATTGGTACAGCTATTATTAAATATCAAAAGGTGTGTACATTTTCAAATTTTAAATTCCCCCGCTATGTATGTGTAATTTCTGACGTGTTTGTTTTTATCACATGACCTATTATTTTACCTGGAGACGATCTATCACCAAACACAGATCAAAAGAAAATTGCCTGGTATTTATTTGTTTTATTGATAAATGCAATCCGATGACATAATAGATACAAAAGTATGAAAAATGTAATATTTGAGAAGGTTAACGCGAACATTACATTAAATGTTGAGTTTTACTTTCACTTTGCCTGTAATCATTTGTTATGCTTGATATTATACAATGGGTTTTAAATAATTTTTGTTGCTCTAGAGATTAGTTTTCCACGGTGGTAAGCAGTTACTTATCGGACAATTTTGCCGGTCGCTTGGTCTTAAGGTTCATCATTACCTTTTTTTAAATGGACCCGTTAACCAGGTGGTATTTGATACTGATTACTGTAAAGATCGTACAAAATTGCTTATTTTTCTGATAAACGCACCTAGATTTACTATTTCACTATTCATTTTTCTGAGCGTCCTGATTTATATCAGTAAGTTCTGTTTAAATCCTATATAAAAATACATTTATGAATGGTTTAATATTATCATGTACATTAATTTCACTTTTTTATGACAGATATTCTCTATTTCCTTATTACCAGCCGTCAAAAATACACAACAAACGATATTTAAAATTGTCATGGTTTATCGAAGGGCTTTTTCATATTGTCATGGTTTATTTCAATTATGTCCTGGTTTATCTTTCATAGATCTGAATACATTTTCTGCCGTCAATATTTCAAAACTATATGTATAATGTAGAGAAAAAATTATACAGCCTAACCGTGCATCTACAAACACCAATAATTTTTTTTTCAATTTAAAATACAAAGTAAGAATTGTCTTTAAGCTACCCAAGATCATTTTTTGTCTCGCCTGCGACCAAAAGTCGCGCAATTAGGACAGAGGGATACTGTTCGAGGTTGCAGCGGCGGTGGCAGCATCAACAGTTTTATAATAGGAATTAGTTATGCTTTACTTAGTTGTAGGTCCATATAATTTATTATACAGTTGCACAAAAAAGGTACACACAAAGCAACAATTACTTGATGGCCCCAACCCTCACTTATGATCAGCGATCACTTGAAGTTTTTTTCGCACACAGTTTCTTCAGCCCAAACAATAAGTCCTATCCAATTAAAATTTGGTATGGAGTTGCTACTATTAGTACATCCCCATTTAACACTGAATTGACACCTCCCTCAGTTATGCATGAGCGATCACATGAGGTCTTCAGGCACAGTTTCTAAAGCCCAAAACCAATAGTCCTTGCCACTATATATTTGGTAAGGAGTTGTGTCTATATTAGTACATCCCGATTCCGCACTCAATTGAAAACCTCGTCCCCTTATTTATGCATGAGCTTTCAGTTTCTAAAGCCCCAAACAGTAGTCATAGCAAATATATATTTGGTAAAGAGTTGTGTCTATATCAGTACATCCCGATTCCACACCTAATTGATGGCCCTTATTTAGGCATGAGTGATAACATGACGTTTTCACGCACAGTTTCTAAAGCCCCAACCAGAGGTCCAAGCCCCTTGATATATGGTAAAGAGGTGCGTCTATTTCAGTACATCCCGATTCCACACTCAATTGATTGCTCCGCACCCCTCAGTTATGCATGAGTGATCAAATTAAGTTTTCACGCACAGTTTCTAAAGCCCCAACCAGTAGTCGATCCTAGCCACTTAATATTTGGAAGAGAGTTGCGTGTATGTCAGTACATCCCGTTTTACACCCAATTGATGGCCCCGCCCCTCAGTTATGGATGAGCGATCATATTAACATTTTTTCAAACAGTTTGTACTGTGATAACATGTGTTTTATACTATTGGGTAAACGTTTTTTTTTACTTGTATAGTTTTGTCGGATTAATGTAAATATTTCATAAGGACAACATGGTGAGCAGACGAGACACCAGGTACCGGGGAACCTCATACAATATTCTGAAAATGAATGGAAATACTGTAAATAAATACAGTGGACAGATTATAGACAGTCGGGTTTACAGAATGTCATTAGATTTTCTAAAAAGGTGCATGAATATGAAAATGAAAAGATATGGAGTGAATGTCAGGGAGACTGCACTACAACCACGAGAAAAACAGGAATTTAAAAATCTAGAGGTCCCCACATGACTTTCAACAAAGGTAGAATACCACTCCTTGTGAAAAGCTGTTAACGGCCAAAATAAAACATCGTGTATGCTTAAAATAACACTGTTTTTACTTGAATATTATTAAAACTGTACAATCTAAAAGAACAATAAACACAAAAACAAACCTATGACCACAATTACTGACTTGTGATATGCATATATGAGAACTAGTTTATTGGGATCCTAATCCTCCCCCCCCCCAACGAGTGGTAAACAAAAAAAAATCAAAGAAAACAAAAGCAGTAGCAGACTTAACTATAAAAATCAAACAGAAATTCACGCAATCCGGCTAGTGAGTGATTTAATTACAATAAATATACTTAACAAAAACATACAAAAGGAAGATACATCTCTAATGGAATAATGCGATTTATGATAGGTTCAGATATTGGGGTGGAGATTAATTAAAGTAGTTGTTTAACATTTTGAATTATAATAGGAAGTCATAAATAAAACCTTTATTACGTCAGCCTAAATATTTTATGAAAATTGGATCAATTCAAAACCCCGACACTCCAAAGCCATTCTTTCTCATATAGTAAACCATAATTTATCATAAAACTTCACTGCAAAATTTCGTTAAAGTAACAGTTGAAGATGATGCTAATAAGAGCGGAAACACTAAAACACTCAGTTCTTTTCTACCAGACATCTGTAGGGGTCATTTAGGATCTCCACGTTATTGTTTAATTCTGTTCTGCTCCTTCGCTAATAGATCATGTCTGGACGTCTGCTCGGACACAAATGATTAAAAATTAATAAAATTTACCAGGCTGGTTATCCTAGATGTGCACGTATTTTTATACGACCGCAAAAATTTTGTGGTCGTATTATGTTATGGGCATGTCGGCGTCGACGTCTGCGTCCGTAGACAGTTAGGTTTCCGATAAATAACTTTAGTTCTATTATTTGGATCCATTTAAAATTTTAACACAATGATACCCAAAAAAAAATACAGGTTGGGGTTGATTTTGGTTGATCTAGCCTCGATCGTTTTAAGGAGGGTCCAAAAGGTGATTTTTCAATTTTGAAATGTTAGTTTTCAATTTATTCTCTGTATTCCCTATGAAAAATTCAACATAACAGGCTACCAGCGTCATGATATCATTTACTGTTATTAAGATATAGGGGGTCCAAAAATGGCCACGCCATAATTTTTAAACTTTTTTCATTTCTCATTTTGATGGGTTTTTTGCAGATTCCTTTTGAAAAATGAAACAAAATTTTTTCCAAGCATTTTTTTGTAAAATTTACCTTTTTTTAAAAAAGGGTCAAAGGGTTTAAAAAATGCGATTTTGCAGAAGATGAGAATTTTTTAATTTTTCATCCAATTTTGATGGCTTTTTTTCATTTGATTCCTCTCAGGAGCGCTTTCATTTTTTTATTTTTTTATTTGTAGCTTTTTCCGATTTTTGTATTAAAGGGGTCAAAGGATTAAAAACATGCGATTTTGCGGGAGATGAGAAATTTTGATTGTTCATTCGAATTTGATGGTGTATTTTCTATTTGATTCCTCTCAATGAGAGCTTTTATTAGTATGTCAACGGATTTCCTCTATCTTTTACCGTTTTCGAGCTAAAAGGGGTCAAAGTAGTGGGAAGAGGGCAATTCAATTTCGTATAATATGGAAAAATTTTGTTTTTAATCCGATTTTGATGAGGGTTTTCCCAAAGGAATCCTCAAAAAAATGCAACAAAACTTACTCCAAGCAATTTTTTGTAAAATTTACCGTTTTTTAAAATGGGTCAAAGGGTTAAAAAACGTGATTTTGCAGGAGATGAAAATTTTTTATTTATCATCCGATATTGATGGGGTTTTTTTATTTGATTCTTCCTAATGAGAGCTTTCAGTAGTATGTCAACAGCTTCTTGCTATCTCTTACCGTTTTCGAGCTGAAAGGGGTCAAAGTAGTGGAGAAGGGGGAGTTCAATTTCGTATAATATAAAAAAATATTTTAGATCCGATTTTGATGGGTTTTTTTCTTAATGATTCCTCATAAAAATGCAACAAAAGTTACTACAAGCATTTATTTGTAGCTTTTTCCGATTTTTTGTATAAAAGGGGTCAAAGGATTAAAAACATGCGATTTTGCAGGAGATGAGAAATTTTTATTGTTCATCCGAATTTGATGGTGTATTTTCTATTTGATTCCTCTCAATGAGAGCTTTTATTTGTATGTCAACGGATTTTCTCTATATTTTACCGTTTCCGAGCTAAAAGGGTGCAAAGTAGTGGGGGGAGAGCAATTCAATTTCGTAGAATATGGGAAAATTGTATTTTAAATCCGATTTTGGTGGGTTTTTTCCAAATGATTCCTTAATATGAGTCAAAATACATGATCTTTTATCCAGTGATATCACTGTGTCCAGCATTTTACTGTGTCCAGCTCTATATTGTGTCCAACATTATTACTGTGTTTAGCACATTATTGTGTCCATTAAAATACTGTGCCCACACTTACCAAAAAGTTCATTTGTTCACCTTTTACATGTAAACATGCTGCGGTCGTATCATGCTACGCTTGCGAAGCACCTAAGTTAATGTTTTCAAAAATAATGGATGTCATTTAATTAAAATAAATACAACTAGGCATTCTTTATATAATCGACACTTTATGAATTCCTAGACCATTCATTTTTGAAGGTATGCAATTGGAGTATTAATATCTGATATGTTGTTTATAAATGTACTCCTTTATTTACAATATGCAAGAACATTTTGCATTTATGATCACTGAATCCAACCAGGACAACCATGAACTAAACCAGGACAACCATGAACTAAACCAGGACGTCGCTTGTATAAATCATTGCCACGATATGGCTGAAATACTGCCGACGTGGCGTAAAACACCAATCAATCAATCAATCAATCGTATAAATCAGGACATCTGAAATATGTTTGGCGCTTTCCTACTTAAAATTCAATAGATTTTTTAGAAAAACACTACGACTGGTTCTGAAAGTAACAGTCTCTATCGCTATTTTTGTCTGTTTGAATATTTTTGAGAGATAATATCCAATTTTATTGTTTAAGATAAATTGTCATTTTACTTCCATGAACACGTTAATTCGACGTTAAAACTGTACATATTAATACTGTATCTATCTATTTATATAAAATTTAACCAACCAAAAGATATATATGCTGTTTCTAGAAGAGTCACGTTTGATGTTTGTTTACAATTTCTGTCTCAGTCACTGATATAAATCATGATGCCCTGTTATAAATCATGACAAATTCACTGAACTAAACGTTTTACGATATGACACGTTACCTACTTTGAAGGGAGTCAGTAACTAATACACAAGATTTATCCTGCAATAAAGCGTTTTAATATACAAATACGAGTGACAAATATATTGCAAAGTGATATTCGTACAGTAGCATAATATTGTTTCCTGTTATTCCAACGCAATTTTAGATTCGGAAACCAGCTGACTGGTGTCTTCAAACACGTCCGAGTTCTTAAGAAATGTAGAAATGATGAAACGATTCAACAATTTTAGAAAGAAAATTGTCCATTTATCAACTTTTAAGAATTGCAGGATAAAAACAATACATGCACATTGCCGGAAAATACCAAATTCATTTGTACTCGCTGCGAAACGGGTAAAAACGCTCGGCAAAGCCTCGCGACATTTTACCCGTTTCTGAAGCTCGTACAAATAAATTTTATATTTTCTGGCAATGTACGTGTATTGTATATTTATTCGGAGGTCTTATAGCAGTTACAGTGAGCGATACTCTTTGCAGATAAATTTGTTCAAGTAACTGAAAAGTCCTGGAAGGTCTTATTAAATTTGCGATTTGAATAATGGACTTAACACTTATACTTGTTTAGCGAATTATTGTGTTACATTAGAATATTATCACATTATTTTAGGATTATTTACTTCTAGCCATTTGGTGTGGATATTTATGTATTATTGAAGCCTTAGAGCAGCATCCAGATGTTTGTAATTTATACGTTGGGATGGCTGTTTCATAAATAATCATAATCATACAAAATGTCCTTTTTCTTAACACACCTGCAAAAGGAACAAGAAGAGAAATATACATACAGTATACATGAAGGAGCTAATGAAACGACCCCTTTAAGGAATGGAAACTTCACAATAAGAAATTACAAATCGTCTCTCTCTTGTCGGACAGTTAAATTTAATTTTACCTTTCAAATTAGAAATGTTAAAATCCCCAAAAATACAACTAATGCTCTCCTTGTTAGCGCTATTCAAAGTCAATTCTCTAAGTAAAATGGAAGTGACTTGTTAGGAGTAGTCAAGGTTATTTAATTCAATGATTTAATCAAGATACCAAAATATTTTATTAAATTCGTCTATTAAATCAAATTTGGATCTTGTTTGAGTTTAACGATCAACTAAGTTATAATAATACGGAAACAATATTAAAATGGGAGATGTGGAATGATTTTCTATGAGACAGCCGTCGAATTCAAGCGCAATTTTCATGGAGCACAGTATGAATGTTTTTATTATTCTCAGATCAGCTGATAATGAAATATTAATGCTTAATTTTATAGGCCATGGCAAGTCACACATTGCTTTGCGGAATATGCAATTCACAGAGCGTAAACAAAGAGTCGGTAATTTGGTGTTCTGACTGCGATGAAGGGCTGTGTACAGATTGCCGAAAATACCACGACCTTTCCAAGGGAACCAGACATCACACTACCATATCAATTTCTGAGTACCAGAAGTTACCCCACAATATATTACAAATATCACAATTTTGTCCTGACCATGGAGAAAAATATCAGTCGTTCTGCAAGAAAGATGATACTCCGTGCTGTAGGCAATGCGTTATTCAAAGCCACAACAAATGTATAGATTTAGTTGCTATCGATGACGTCACACGAAACGTTAAGTCGTCCCATGCTTTCCTGGAGATGAACGAGGTCTTGATGGCCCTTGCTGAAAATATTGAAAAGATTTACAAGGAAAAAGAATCTAACTTGGTGACAATTTATCAGCAAAGACAAATTATTGCTAAGGAAATGCAAGAAATAAGACTAAAAATTAATAATCATCTTGACAAAATTCAGGCAGAACTTTTAAAAAAATTAGAAGTCGTCGAAGAAAAGGAACGCAATAAGATGAATAAAATGGTTAAATCTCTGAAAGAAAATCTGGATGAAATCAAAACATACCAAACCAACATTGAGAAGATCAAGCAACACGCTTCTGATCTCCAAACATTTCTGTCGATGAAGCAAATGCAGTCAGATATTGCAGACAAAGAAGAATTTATAGACTCGATCGCAAGAAGTGACGAGATTGATCAAACTATAATATCATACGATATCGATGAAACGTTGCAGACATTTTCCAACTAAGTGACCTCATTTGGCAGTATAAGATTGACGACAAAGCCTAGTGAGTTGCGAATTACTAAACGGAAAGCAAAAGAAGCTCAGATGCCGATAACCGAAATTACCACTAAATCTATCGATCAACTGTCACTTCAACTTGAAAAAACTTTGAACATTTCTATCCTTCACATAACAGGTTGTTCTATGTTACCGGGTGGTAGAATGGTGGTTTGTGGTTACGATAGGTTACAAGTCATCAACACTGATGGATCAGTAGACTTTGATTTGAACCTTGGACCTGGTGCATTTGATATAGTCAATACAAAGGAAGGCAACGTTGTTGCTGTAATATTCGGAAGATATGGATACACAATAAATTTAATTGACATAAAAAAGAGAAAAATTATAAAAACCTTCGATGTAGACCAAAAAATATCTACGGTATAACAGTTAGGGACAATACACTAATATACTGTGTAGCAGGAAAAGGAATTAAGCAGATAAATCTGTTAGATAAATCTAGAGGTGACATCGTGAAATGTAAAATGTCTACGGAATCTTACATAGCAACATTCAGAGACAACATTTATTACACCAACCAGGATAACCATACTGTGACATGTAGTGATCTACAGGGTACAACGAAATGGAAATTTAGTGATACTAGTATTCTGAAACAACCGTTAGGTATCTGTGTGGATAATTTCGGGAATTTATTTGTCACCGGTTATAATTCTCATAATGTTGTTGTCATCTCTTACGATGGACAACATTACAAAAAGGTTTTGTCTAGTAAAGATGGATTGTATTATCCACAAGCCTTGTATTATGATAGATCAAGTAATAAGTTATTAGTTGCTAACTATGGTGATAGCATTGCCTTTATTTTCAACATCAAGTAGACTGTGATTCCGTTTATCTGTGTGTTCAGCTTGCGATATGGAACTGTAGAACGTTGATAAGATTTTACAAATTTTTCATATATGTCGTGAACGTTTATATGTATATATAGTATATTTTGTTTAAAAATAAAATGTCCGTTTGTAAACGAAATATTATGAAATCCGCACATTAGTCGGGAATTTATTTCTTTTGTGGTTTATTATTAGTTTCACGGAAAATAAAATTATCCTCCAACAAAGTTAAAAGGAGATACAAACGCTACTCATCTCCCTACCCTTGGGTGACATATGCCGGCGAGAAACAGCGACATTTCTTTGAACAAAGAAATATCATTTTTGGGGATCCCTCAGAGGGCGGGGATGGGGATCTTGACACTTTTTGGTAAGGAGTTTGCCATTGAGGTTTTTAACCCCCCCTCCTTTTTTTATTATTTCCTCTTTTTTAAATTGCATTCCCATTTATATACAAAATGAAAAAAAGGCAACACAAAAACGGATTGTGAGATCGACAATTAAGTCATATCTTTCATTATTTTAATTCATATGCCTGCAGAATGTTTTTGACCGCGAAGTTGTTATCTTATATTTTGCGTTGTGTTTTTGTTTTCTCTGTGTCATCACTCCAGAAAAATTTACGATGGTCATCACAATCTTGTCGGTCGTTATGGAATATCTATTTCACAGATCAAGACGGATCTTTTCCAGTGCGTAGTAAACCAAGAACATGCTGTTCATTTTCTCCGCCTGGAGGTTGTAATTCCATGAAACCTTCCCCTTTACCCTGCAATGTCTAATATCTGATTAGAAAATGGACAATGCGGTGGTGATCTTAAATGATGCAGGAACTGCCTACCCTTCCGAACCGCCTGAGTTCACCCTGTTTTTTTGTGGGGTCTTCATTTGAAAAAAATGCTACCTATTTCAGCGGCACATCCCTATCTCATTATATATATTAAGAGCCCCATGGATCCCTAAGACCGTGTGAAATTTGTCATAGTATATATCGACGACCAGTCACAGACATTATCTGGATATAAAACATTTTTCAACTTAAAAACTTTATATATTCTACATGGTTTAGAGATAAATAAATTATTAAATCTAATAAAGAACCCATTACAACATCAAATCATTTGACTGATGCTAAAAACATTGTCATATTTCACATCAATACCAATAACCATGAAATGTTTTATAGATTAGTGGGATTTTCAGACCCTGCATGATTGCGACTCTGTTTTACATTCTTTCAGAGCTGTTAGATGTTAAAATCAGCTTTTAATAAAACCCTTACATCGCAAAGGGTATATCTTTTTTTTAAATAAAATATCATTTTCTGTTTTATCTTTGAGGAGGATGTATTGATCAAAAATGGGTACTAAAATTTGTAAGCGTACAGTCGCTTGATCGAGTTCACATTTTATTTGTATTGTAATAGAGGTGGTAAGTTGCTAGATTTCATTTTTGTATTTTGTAACACAAAATTACTACTTATTAAACACCTAAAATATTATCGTCTATTCAAATCAAACAGTTTGCTTTTTTATTTTCTCCTGCAAAAATCAACTGAAATATATGAAAATCAAGATATGGGGAAAATATTCCAATATGGAGTATGATCATAAATATCTATGAATATACTCCATCTCCATAAGAAACGTAGGAAAATCCGTTAATCTATAGTTCGCCAGGATGCCTTCAGCAATGGTGGAATTCCACAAAACATTAGAACAAAAGACATTTCCTACTGTATGTCTTTGCAAGTGTCCTTTTAGTGACAGGACATCATCCATAAAGCGGAACGTGAAACCAAAGGACTGAGCTAACCTTTTCTATTTTCTCTGCAGAAGGATCTGTATTAAGTCAATTAACAAATCTAGAGGTCTCCACGAGGTCTTTAACAAGTGTGGAAAACTCCCGGTGGAAAACTCTAAATCGCCACAAAATTAATAAACCGTGTATACGTAAAATAATACTGCTCTTACTTGAATATTATATTAAACTATACGTAACACAACATTGTACACAACGACCATCTTATGACCACAATTCCTGATTTCGGACAGGCACATGAGAAATGTGGTGGGGATAAACTAGTTAAGTGGAATCCCAATCCTCCCCGACGAATGGTCAAAGGAAAACTTAAAGAAAACAAAAGCAGTAAAAGTCGAACTATAAAATTGAATTGAAATTCACCAAATCCGACTAGAGGGTACTAAACAAGAGGATAACTCTCTAATGAATGCTTAAGAAAAGAATAGATTTTAAATTCCATTTTGTTAAATCAACAACAAATTGACGTTTGGACATTTGGCTTGATTTGGTGTTAAATGTGTTTTTTGTTTTTGTTTTTTTTTTGGGGGGGGGGGGGGTAAAATGCTGGTTTTTAAATGGTT